>PVJC01033930.1:8977-19195 GCA_004026665.1 Murina feae
CCCCCGGCTCGCGGCCTCTAGGTTATTATAAAGATTCTACGAAGTCTAGGAGTGTAGGGAAACTTTCATAATTTGATAAAGAATATCTGTAAAAACTCACTGAACTCTATGCCTTATCTCCCCAGTACCACAGCCTTCCAACATTTCTGCTTTGCTCTCCAAGGTTTTCTGTTTGGCTTTATAGCTTTGTGTATCACACAGTTTCCAAACTTGGTAGAAATCTTGAAGGTAAAGTCAGATGAGATTTGGGCTTAGGTGCCCTCCTTTTCCACCAAGATCCTGACATGTGTTTTTGTCTCCTTATCCCCGTAGTACTACCAAAACTCTGTCCTATTCTGTGCCTTTCGGTATAATACCAGTACTTCCAGGAAAACACAAATGGCTGCAGATGTTGACTCATTACTTCATGGCTCCATCTTCTTTAGGGTCTGATTTACAAGTTCTCACAGCCTTAAGTCTCTCATATATTCAGATTCATTTATTATTATTATTATTATTATTATTATTATTTATTTTATCATATTCAACTTTTCTAGTTTTTCTAGTTGATCTTTTATTTTTCTATGCTCCTGGCCAGATCTTTGGCTTGCTTAAAGCTACATTATCTTAGCTTAAAGTGAACATACTGAAGCAGAAGTTTCCAAAAGTCTAAAGAAGGAATCATTTAGACATGATGTTGAGAAATGAAGATCTGTTATCTGATCCTGAAGGATGTCAAGTATTAGAGAATGAGTAGCTTGGAAGAGAGTGTCACAAAGCAACCCCAAGTATTAGTGATGCCATGAGGAAGGAGAAACAGTTTGCAATAATAACTAGAGAATTCTATAAAATGAAGCCCAAAACCATGGTAAAGCACAGACCATTATTTCTTCCCCACCACTCTTATTCATTAAGTTTGCTGCTTCCATGGCTTACATTATCTCCAATGCAGTTGATGTCCTGGTCAGTAGATCCTGTGGTTGAAATCTAGCTATAAACTACAATGTTGCACAGTTCATAGCCAGTCATGTCTTCCATGAGGAGTTCTGAATGCTTGTCCATAGTCAAGATTATGTTCAATGAAAAGAACTCATTGTTAAATTTTGAAAAGAAAGAAAAAAATGTCTAAAAATGTTGTTGCTTATAAGTGAGAATGAATAATTTCCTATAGGGAATTTTGTACTTAGAAAGAATGGTCTCCAGCCTGACCTGTGTGGGTCAGTGGCTGAGTGCCAACCCATGAACCAGGAGGTCATGATTCTATTCCAAATCAGGGCACATGTCCAGGTTTCAGACTTGGTCCCCGATAAGTGGCACGCAGGAGGCATCAATGATTCTTTCTCATCTCTGATATTTCTATCTCTCTCCTTCTCCTTTCCTCTCTGAAATCAATAAAATATACTAAAAAAGAATAAAAAAACACAGACATATTAAATAATTTTAATAATGCTACTGTTTAAAAAATTCAGGCTAATGCAAATCCCAGTATTATGTTTGTGTGATTTCTTTAAGTGAAGGGCATAAAATGTGCTCATTACATATAGATATAGACTAATTTTCATGAATATTGTATGTATTTTTCATACCATACTGTAATATATTACTTCAGATGTTTGTGGGTTTTAGTTGGTAAAATTACATTCCATTTCAGACTAGATTAAAAAAGTGTACTATTTTATACAACTGAAAGTAGATGATGGTACAGTTATAGCATTAAAAACCCAAGTTCCTTCCATTTGTCCATTTTAGCAACTGCAATAGAAGCTGCATCAAAAGATATAGCCCCCTTGTTGTTTTGTTGATGGTTTCTTTTGCTCTGCAGCAGCTTTTTATTTTGATGTAGTCCTATTTGTTTATTTTCTCGTTAGTTTCCAATACCCCAGGAGCTGTATCAGTGAAGAAATTGCTTCAGCATATGTCTTAGATTTTGTTGCCTTTAAATCCCTCTAGTATTTTTATGGTTTCCAATCTTACATTTAAGTCCCTTATCCATTTTGAGTTTATTTTTGTGTATGGTGTAAGTTGGTTGTAGTTTCATTTTTTTTGCATGTATCTGTCTAATTTTCCCAGAACCATTTATTGAAGAGACTGTCTTGACCCCATTATATGTTCTTGCCTCCTTTGTCAAATATTAATTGAGCATAATGGTTCAGGTTCAGTTCTGGGTTCTCTATTCTATTCCATTGGTCTGTATGTCTGTTCTTGTGCCAGTACTAGGCAGTTTTGAGAACAGTGGCTTTGTAATACAGCTTGATATTTGGTATGGAGATCCCTCCTACTTTGTTCTTCTTTTTCAGGATTGCTACAGTTATTCAGGGTCTTTTTTTATTCCAGATGAATTTTTGGAGTTTCTTCTAGGTCTGTGAAATATGCCATTGGTATTTTAAAGAGGAAGTGCGTTGAATTTATAGATTCCTTTGGGTAGTATGGACACTTTAATGATGTTGGTTCTACCAATCCATATTTGTCAATGTTATTACAGATAAGGGTTTAATCTCCAACATTTATAGGGAACTCATACAACTTAACAAAAGTAAGATAAACAATCCAGTCAAAAAATGGGCAAAGGACCTAAATAGGCACTTTTCAAAAGAGGACATTCAGAAAGCCAATAGACATATGAAAACATTCTCAAAGTCACTAATCATCTGAGAGATGCAAATCAAAACAACAATGAGGTATCATTTCACACCTGTCAGAATGGCTATCATCAACAAATCAACAAACGACAAGTGCTGGCGAGGATGCGGAGAAAAAGGAATCCTAGTGCACTGCTGGTGGGAATGCAGACTGGTGCAGCCATTGTGGAAGACAGTATGGAGTTTCTTCAAAAAGTTAAAAATGGAACTCTCATTTGACCCAGTAATCCCACTTCTAGGAATATATCCCAAGAAACCAGAAACACCAATCAGAAAGGATATATGCACCCCTATGTTCACAGCAGCACAATTCACCATAGCTAAGATTTGGAGACAGTCTAAGTGCCCATCAGCAGATGAATGGATTAGAAAACTGTGGTACATCTACACAATGGAATACTATGCTGCTGTGAAAAAGAAGGAATTCTTACCATTTGCAACAGCATGGATGGAACTGGAAAGCATTATGCTAAGTGAAATGAGCTAGTCAGTGAAAAAAAATAACACATGATCTCACTCATTTAAGGATAATATAGACCATTATAAACTTACTACTTTTAAACTAATGAATAAAAATAGATTCAGAGGCTGAGCAGTATCAAAGAGATGGTCAAACTACAACAGTAAGGCCAGCGGGGGGGAGGGGGGGGGCGGAGGGGAAGAGGAAAAGATCAACTGAAGGACTTTTATGTATCCATATAAGCATAACCAATGGACACAAGACACTGGGGGATAGGGGAGGCCAGGGGAAGGTCAAGGGGAAAAAAAGGAGACATAGATAATACTCTTAGAAATACTTTCAACAATAAAACAAAATTTAAAAAAAGATATAGCTCCCTGTGTTTGCAATATTTATAACCCCCGATTTCAAGGATTTTCCTACTGAAGCAACAATGCTCAGAGGCAATTATTTCTAATGTTTTCTTTTTAGAAGTGAGTAAACATTTCTTAGAATTACACTAATATCTCATTGGCTGGAATGTTATTCCTCACTCGTAACCATTGCAGTAACTGACCGGGGAAATAAAACTCCATGAGCCTATCAGACCAGTCAGAAATCTCCAGCAAGGTGTGATGGAATCGGTGACTTTGGAAATCAATGTTCAAAGGCATGGGCTGGAGGAAGTGGGAACCCTAATAAGATTTCTTTTAGGGAGGATGAACACCAGTGAGTAGATTGATGTTGCTTGATTACATTACATGCTCAGTAAATAACCATTGTTTTATAACATACATTGTTCTAAATACTTTACATTTATGTTTTAAAACTTTCTTTACAACACCTTATTATTTATAGCTATGCTATTGTTTTAGAAAATAGGTGAAATATATTTAAAAATATAAAAAGAGCAAGTAACTTGCTCTTTTGTCAAATCCTCTATAGTGAAACTGGAAAACTGATCTCTGTCTTCCATCTTATTACTGCTTGATTTTTTTTTTATAAGCTTCTTAGTCTTATTTCTGTTCCACTGTAGATGCTTGAACATTTTTCTCTTGGTAATTTCTCAGCATTACTGTGAAAAAAAGCTACCTACAATCTTTTGGGCTTGGATTGTAGAAAAGATTATTTAATTTACATTAGCTCTTCTCTGAAAACCTCAGTAGCTGGACTCAAATCAAATAAAGGAAAAGGATATATGTTTTATAAAATTTCTTTTCTTCGATAATTTGATATGCTCTTAACAGAAAGCATTTTTTTTCTCAAACAGAAATGAAATGGTTTCCTAACTTTAATAAATGTGTAATGTAACTTTAGGCGTACCTAACATTAATGGTTCTATGCTTTCGTGAGGAATTGTATAAATAGTGAGTTGACTTTGCCCCCTTCCTCACAAAAAAGCATGTGGGTAATTCATTGATATAAAAAAGAGAGAGAGAGAAATGTCTGAGATGTATAGAAACTATCTCCATTGCATTGTTCTAATATTTCTATCTTGTGATTTCAGGGAGAAAAAAAGAACACTATTTCTCTCAAACCAGGGCAACAGATTAATTGTGGAAATGACCTGATATGTTAGTTAAAATGTTTTTCTTGTGATTAAAACTTTTAAGATCTACTCCTTTGGTAACCTTCAAATGTGCAATACAGTATTTTAACTGCAGTCCCTATGCTGCATGTTACATTTCCATTACTTTTTATTTTATAACTGAAAAATTTGTACCTTTGGACCCACTTTAACCATTTCACTTACTCTCATCTTTGGCAACCATCATTCTGTTCTCTGTATCTATGAACTTGATGGTTTGTCTGTTTGTGTGTTTGCTTTTTAATTCCACATGTAAGTGAGATGACATGGTATTTGTCTTTCTCTACCCGATTTTTTTCTCTTAGCATATTACCCTCTAGGTGCATATCATGTTGACTCATCCATTGATGTATATTTAGGTTATTTCCTTGTCTTGGCTGTTATAGATAATGCTACAATAAACAATGGTAGGAGTTCATATAATAATAATAATGCTATAATAAACAATGAACATAGGGGTGCATGAGACTTTTTAAATTAGTGTTTTTGTTTCCTCCAGGTAAATACCCAAAAGTGGAATTACTGGATCATTTGGTAGCTCTATTTGTAAATATTTTAGGAACTTCCATGCTGTTTTCCATAATAGTTGCACCAATTTACATTTCCACCAATAGTGCACAAGGATTCCCTTTTCTCCACGTCCTTGCCAGCACTTGTTATTTCTTGTATTTTCTATAAAAGTCATTCTAACAGGCATGAAGTAATAGCATAGAGTGGTTTTGATTTACATTTTCCTGATGATTGGTGTTGAGCACCTCTTCATGTAACTGTAGGTCGTCTGTATGATTTCTTCAGAAGAATGTCTACTCAGAAACTTTGCCCATTTATTTTTATTTTTTTACTGATTTCAAAGAGAGGAAGGGAGAGGAAGAGAGAGATAGAAGTATCAGTGATGAGACAGAATCATTGATTGCCTATTTCCTGCATGTCCCCTAGTGGGAATCAAGCCTACAACCCTGGCATGTGCCCTGTTTGAGAATCTAACCCTGACCTCCTGGTTCATAGGTCAATGCTCAACCAGTGAAGCACACACCTGGGCTGTCCATTTTTAATTGGATTTGTTTTAACTGTTGAGTTGTATAAGTTCTTTATATAATTTCAATTTTAATTCCTTATTAGGTAAGTGATCTGCAAATATTTTCTTCCATTCAGTAGGACGCTTTTTCATTTTGTTGATGGTTATCTTTGCTGTGCAGAAGCTTTTCAGTTTAATGTAGACCCACGTATTTTTGCTTTTCTTATTTTTGCTTTCCGTGTCAGATTCAAAAAATTAGTGCCAATGCATATATAAAGGAGCTTATTACCTATGTTTTCTTCCAGCAGCTTTATGGGTTTGGGTCAAATTTAATTTTGAATTAGTATAAATATGTACTTGCTTTTATGTATTAGGATTTTTTTTCCATTTCACTTATACTATGTACTTCCCCTAAATGATATTAAGAAACCTTTTTTTGATAGTTCACTCTTTCCTACTAGACCATAAGATTAATGAAGAAAGGAAACCTGTAAATCTTGTATCAACATGCATAGGCACTTAACAGGAGAGAATGTGAAGTAAATATTTGCTAAAAGCTAAAAACTACAAAAACATTGTCTCTATGGGCCACAGATATTTTGAATGTACTCATATACATGCCAATTTTATTATATAAATTTTCCCTACTCACTTGCTTTTGTTTTAAAATTGTATCTCAGAAGTTAAAACATTTTTGGAGAAATCAGTTTTAAAATACAGTTTTATTTGTGATTTTATTTTAAGAGATTTCTTATTGCTAAGAATATATCCAAAGAAACTAGAAACACCAATCAGAAAGGATATATGCATCTCTATGTTCATAGCAGCACAATTTACAATAGCTAAGATTTGGAAACAGCTTAAGTGCCCATCAGCAGATGAGTGGATTAAAACACTGTGGTACATCTGTACAGTGGAATATTATGCTGTAGTAAAAAAGAAGGAACTCTTACCATTTTTTGATTAAATAAGTTTAATTAAACTATATCCTATCAAGTTTAATGCTTACCAAAAGTGGAATATGAATTATTTCCATATATTCCACTTTTGAAATGCACTGTCAAAAAAAACCCTGGATGGATAGAACTGGAGAGCATTATGCTAAGTGAAATAAGCCAGCCAGAGAAAGATAAATATCACATGATCTCACTCATTTGTGGATTATAATGAACAACATAAACTGATGAACAAAAACAGATCCAGAGACAGAGAAGCATCGATCAAACTGTCAAACCTCAGAAGGAACTTAGGGGAGGGTGGGGGCAATGGGGAGAGATCAACCAAAGGACTTGTATGCATGCATATAAGCATAACCAATGGACATAGACAACAGGGGGGATGAAGGTATGAGTAGGGGCATGGGGGGACAATGGGGCAATAAAAACACCTATGTAATAACTTAATCAATAAAGAAAAAAAGAAAGTAAACCTACTTTTAGTAAGTTTTGGGAAAGGTGTATGTAGCTGACCTAGACAACATCCTTCGCACAAATGACTTTAAGTAATGCATCTCGTCTGCCTTTGGGTGAGAGCAAGGGGCGGGGTCAAGCTGTTTGCATATACATTATAGGGCTGTGTGGTGTGTGTATTGCAGACAAAGATATTATGTGTATATTTTTCATGTTAGTGTTGAGACAGATGAAACAATCTCCCACCAAAAAGCTCTTGTTCGAGTATCTCACAACTGATATACCTGATACTATTTTTTAAAAGTACCATGACTATATTTACTTTTCAGAATGTATATGTGTATAAATTATTATATTACATATTCATATATTAAATACTATATTGATATAATATATACATTTAATAGTATATTGAGTATTATTAAATGTATTAAATAGTTATATGCATTAAATTACTATAGTATATATAAATATATTATCTACTCAAGATAAGCAGGGTTTTTTTGACAATGCATTTCAAAAGTGGAATATATGGAAATAATTAATATTCCACTTTTTGTAAGCAATAAATTGATAGAATATAGTTTAATTAAACTTATTTAATCAAAAAAGTAAAAATGATTACATTCTGCGACTGACAGATATCCATTTTTAAGTAATCTAGCAAGGCCTGACATCTTACAATATTCAGTTTATCCAAACTAGCAGTGGGGCATTTTGGAATGATACAAACTCACTCTCTTTATTTTATCCTGACATTGTCTGAGTTCCCACAGTCTCCAGTGGCCAAGAAGTCTGAGCTGAAAATGTACAGAAAATAAAAAAGGGTCACTGAATGGGTATGCATGCAGAAATTATATCTGTGGCAAAGAAAAAAAGAGGATTTGTGTGAAATAGATGTTGATAATCTTAAAAATTCTTTTATGTGTTTCCTATTAGAAACAGAGAAATAAATATGATGCTGCTGCTCACAAAAGATTCTCTCAAATTTCTTCAGACCTTTTTACTGTGACTGAAACGGATTGAGTGTCCTTGGGGTGTGGAGGTTATTGACGATGTTAGAGATGTGGAAATGTTAAAGAGTGCTGATCAGTGCGATGGCATAGAGCACCCGCACTCCACAAACTGGGAACCTTCCTGAAACAAAGCAGAGCTAAGGGGACAGAAAATTCTTACAAAAATCAAATATGTACATATTGTTGCCTTCTCACTCTTATTAACAAAACTGGGTGATTTTTTTGTTATACCTTTGCAAAATATAACAGTAGTTCATTAAGATATCTTCAATGAGCCCTGACCAGTTTGGCTCAGTAGATAGAGCGTCGGCCTGTGGACTGAAGGGTCACAGGTTCGATTCCAGCCAAGGGCATGTACCTTGGTTCCGAGCACATCGGCAGTGGGAGGTGTGCAGGAGGCAGCTGATCTATGTTTCTCTCTCATCGATGTTTCTAGCTCTCTATTCCTCTCTCTTCCTCTCTGTAAAAAATCAATGAGATATATTTTTTAAAAAAGATATCTTAAATGAATGATAAGCTATCATCATCATATATAGATATTTTGAGACTCAAGATAATGACCTGTCCTCTTGCTCGAAATTTACAGAGCCTGCTTGTTACTAAGAAACAGACAAATAGGTATTCCAATTGTGTCACATTGTCCATGTCTAAAATATTTTGTGTGTTAAGGCCTACCTTAAATTTAGACATAAAATCATATACAATATTTGTGATTTATAAATTGTGAAAGCTTTGATTTAAGATAAAAACCATACTGTGTCATTTAATAAAGCCACACTGGTAAAGAGAAGCACTGAGCTCGGAGGGCTCCCTCTAGGTGTCAGAACTGAAGAATTCCATTATTTTCCTTATCACGTAGGAAACTAACTTCATTCTAACTCCCAAGGATGGAGCCAATCAGCTGATCCTATAGTCTTATAAATGACCTGCTTGATTAATTTTAAATTCAACTAATTTTATTATAATGGGAATCTGCTGCTTCAGGAGAGAGCCACATAAATCATTTAAATCTCGTTGATTCTGGATATTTAATTAATTTCACTCTTCATCAAAATTCAGGCTTTAATAATGCTTATGCAGGCACTTCTTTCCAACTCTTCAACATTCTCATGAAAGTTGGCCTTTCAAATGCCAGCCTGTGGAGAGATTGTGAATGGGGCTTGGCTAGTTTTTCACACTCTATGCTCAAGCACATAACTTTTCATACTTCCAGGAAGAAACCCAAGAGCAACTGATTGGGCCAGGAACTGTTTAATCTTATTTGTACAACTTGAGACTAATTATCTGTAAGGGTGCAAAGTTTGTTCTTACAATTCCCAGTGGGTAAATAAAAAGAGAAAAACAGATAGGGAAAATAAAATTGTAATTTCATCTTTTTGTCTCAATTAATTATATACAAGCTAGAAAATTTCTGCACTCAGCGGGGCCCACCAGGCTGGTCTGCACCCTCTCACAGTTCGGGACCCCTCAGGGGATGTCCACCTGTCAGCTTAGGCCTGCAACATAGTGACTGGTCATTCTGCCATTAGAGTCAATTTGCATATTACACTTTTATTATATAGTACTAGTGGCTCAGTGCACAAAATTAGTGCATGGGGAGGGGGGTTCTCTAAGCCCAGCCTGCAATCTCTCCAGTCAGGGACCCCTTGGGGGATGTCTGACCGCAGTTTAGGTCCTCTTGAAATCTGTCTCCTAACTGTTCACCTGCCTGCTTGCTGATCACTCCTAACTGTCTCTGTCTGCCTGCCTGATTGCCTCTAACCCCTCTGCCTGTATTTCTGATTGTCCCTAATTTCTCTGCCTGCCTGATTGCCCCTAATGGCCTGGGACTCAGCCCCTACCACCATGGCTTTGTCCAGAAAAAAGTTGGACATCTGGAAGGTGCCCAGTCCACTCAGTCTAATTATCATATTACCCTTTTAGTGGTATAGATAGACTAGGGGCCCGGTGCACAAAAATTTGTGCACTCGGGGTGGAGGGAGTCCCTCAGCCCGGCCTGTGCCCTCTCACAGTCTGGGACCCCTCAGTGGATGTCCTATGATGGCCCCAGTCTGCCAGGCGCCTTTTGTGTGTGTGTGTGTGTGTGTGTGTGGCCACTGGGGACCTGCCCCCAGCTGCATCTGAGGCTCGGAG
>PVJC01033931.1:0-19072 GCA_004026665.1 Murina feae
ATTTTTTTTCCCACAACAAATCAGACATTTCTAGATATGCAAACATTCAAGGAAATCAACCAGTCTTCTGCTGTCTGGAGCATGCTAAGTAAACAGGATGACCCATTACTATATGATTGTCTTTGAGGCAGATTAAAGGTGAGAAAACATTCATTTATTTTCTTTTTGGCTGCTATCTTCCATGCCCACCTCCAGATAAAATTCTAGCAGCACAGTCTTGTCTCCAAAAACATAGAGGCACTTAATGAGAAGTGACAACCTGCCTCCTCATCATAATTCAATAATTCAATTTTTAGACTATCTAAAGTCTCCTAATTAATTTAATTTCAATGTGATTTCCATCATCCCAGCATTTTATTGACTTATGCACTAACAGAAACATTTCTACTGAAAGCAAATGTAACATCAATTCAAATAGCTTCCCCTCGAGGAGATTACCTTCCAATGCTCTTACCAATATCCTAATTTACAACACACACAAAAAATGGAATATTTTTTAGAAGTAACGTGCAACCTAGCCTTTCCAGAGTATGCTTCCCAATTCGTTCCTGTCCATTAGCTTTCTTTTTCTTTACTTCCTCCTTTACCAACATAGACGTAATGTTTGTCACTAAAAGGATGCATTCACAATTTTCCCTTGCTCTTTTGTCATTTCTGTCACAGTTTACAGCTAAGCCACAACCTATATAAACTTGCCCATCTTCTTTCTCTGTGTCTGCACCCAAATAGCTTGTGAAATGGGGTGCAATAGCCATTAGGCGAAGAAACAGCCAGTATCAAAGCAGTGAACACATGAGCCATGCCCTGGTAGTCCCACTCAACCTTAAGCAATCGCAGATACAGATACTGAGAATCTCAATTAGCATATTGCTCCTGAAAGCAACCAACTGGACCAAAGGAAGCAGATTCAGGTAACTTAGGTCAGAAACATGAAATCAAGGTAATGAAGCAGGAGGTGACTATAAAACAGCGGGGACAAGAGTGAACCATTGGACTTGGGGTGATTATGATGTGTCAGTGTAGGTTCATCAATTGTAACAAATGAACCGCTCCGGTAGAAACTGTTGGTAATGAGGGATGCTATGCATGTGTGGTTATGAACCTAAAACTGCTTTAAAAAATAAAGTCAATAAAAATGAAAAGAAAAGAAAAAACAACCCCATACAAAACACATCTAAATGGACTATTTACCAACTATTTCTATACTGTAATGAGGGTGGATTGAAAACTAATATTAGAACCATGTTGTATTAACCTCCAGAATGGAGTTTGCCATGTATATTTAGTACCAGTATATACAAACTCAGTAAAGGATATTCCAACTGTTTATGCCTTGCTCATTCCATTTCATTTTAATGAGGTTTTAGGTTATTCTGTGAGCTATTTTAGTGATGTATGCCTGAATCAAGCATACTCTGTGGATAGTTTTGGTAAACATCCCTGAGAAAAGGAAAGCACCTTATCGAGGGGTCCCCAGCTTCAATGTCTTCTGGTATCAGAAGGGCAGTGATGTGAAAAGCTAATATTAGAGAAAACAAGGGGAGGTTGCAGGACCTTGGACAACTGAATGGTGCATACCCTATCTAATGGCATTTTCATAAAAAAATTAAAAATATAATGTGTCCAAACAAAACTATTTTGAGACCTTATTTTGCCCAATTGACATCAGTTTTTTTGACCCCTGATTTAGGCCACCTTTTTATTTTACAGATGGGGGAAATACAGGTCCAGAGAAGCTAAGCTACTTATAAATATTGCCTAGTGTTTAAGAACATAAGCTCTGGAGTCAAACACCCTGAACTTCCAGTTCTGCCTACAGCCATATAACTTGGACAACTCGCTTCATCTCTGTGGGCCTCTGTTGCCTCTTGTGTACCGTGATAAAGAGCAGTAGTTTCTAACTAATAGGGCTTTCTGAGGATGAGATGAATTAGTATGTGTAAAACACGAGAAGCATTCTTTAAAATAGCTGGGATATTTCTTTTATGTCTTCATCCCTTCCTTAATCTTGTCACCTAGAACGTAGTTTCTACCATTAGGTACCATAAAAGCAAGGGCCCCAGTCAAGAGATAATTAACCTGTGAAGAGGGAGGATCCTGGGTCACTGGATTTCACCGAGTGTAGCTGCTTTGCCAGACACAGAAACTGGTGTCCAGGCTCCATTAAGAGAATCACAACTGGTTTAGCTTTTCTGTCACTCATAGCAGTATCCCATCTGATACATCTTCTCTATGTTGTTATTTTCTACCATCTGTGTGGTTGTTTCAGTTGAGTCTTTTTTCCTGCAATATTAACTAGAGGTTGTCTTACTTATACAGTTTGATATTCTGCCTTTTAATTGGTGTGTTTAATTATTATAATTCATTTTAATTCTATCCTATAAAACACCTTTCCTGTTGATGTTTTTCCAGAAAAATTTTCTAATAATGCCTTCCTAAAACATTTATATTTCTCAATGCTATGTTTTCTGGATGAAGTTTACATATGAAAAATTTATATTTACATTTAATCCAATACCTAAATTTTTAACAAATTGATGTATGAGAAAAGTCATATGTTATTTTTTAAATTCAATGAGTAGAACTTCAGAATCACTTGTGGACTTATTTGTTGTTGTTAATCCTGTGAGGATACTTTTTCCATTGATTTTTTTTTTTTTTTCTAGAGAGAGTAGATGGGAGGGAGGGTGGAAGAGAGAGAAACATTAATGTAAGACACATTAACCGTTTGCTCCCTGACTTGGGCCGGGATTGAACCTGTAACCCAGGTAAGTGCCCTTGACCAGGAATCAAATCTGTGATTCTTCAGTGTGCAGCCAGTGCTCTAATCACTTAGCATACTGTCCAGAGCTCTTGTGAACATTTTGATAAGTGCACCAACATCAACAAAGGGAAATCATGACTCAGACTTCCTGGTTCCCAGGGAGACTATGTCGCTGGTTATAAAGGAATTGTCTGCTAATAATCATATCTTATCTAATAAAAGAGTAATATTGAAATTGACCATTTCTACGGGATGCCTAAGCCACGCCCACCAGCCAATCAGAGTGGCTATATGCAAATTAACCCAGCCAAGATGGAGGCCGGCAGTCACGGAGCTAGAGTAAACAGGAGGCTTCCAGTGTACCAGGAGTAAACTGTCTGCCTAGGTCAGCTGGGCCTCTCTCTGCTCACAGCAACATAGTTGCAATATTGTTTCAATTATAGAAGTTGTGGAGCTGAACCAAACAGGAGGCTTTCGTTGCACCAGCGATGGAGAAACTGCCTGCCTAGTCCAGCTGGGCCTCTCTCTGCTCATGGCAACATTCTTTCAATTATAGAAGCCATGGAGCTGAAGCCAACAGGAGGATTCGTTACCTGCTTAGGCCTCGGCTTAAAGCAACAGTTTCAATTATAGAAGATAAATAAATCCCAGAAACCTGCTTCCAGCCAGCCTTGCTGGGACTTTGGGTCAATGGGAGCTGTGGGCAGCCTGAAAGCCTGAAAATGGTCCTCAGCCCCACACCCAGGCTGCCCAGGTACCCCAGTAGAGACCCGAACCCTGAAGGGACTGTGAGTAGCCTGAAAACGGCCCTCAGCCCCACACCCAGGCTGCCCGGGCACCCCAATAGGGACCCAAGCCCTGAAGGGACTGTGTGCAGCCTGAAAACTCCCCTCAGCTCCTCACCCAGGTTGGCCAGGCACCCCAGTAGAGACCCGAACCCTGAATGGACTGTGGGTAGCCTGAAAACGGCTCTCAACCCCTCACCCAGGCTGGCCACATCTCAATGGGGTGAGGGTTCACACTTGGGGGCCTTGGCCAGCCTGCAAACAGCCATCAGCCCCTCACCCAGGCTGGCCAGGCATACCAGCTGGTGGACATCCCCAGAGGGGTCCCAGACTGTGAGAGGGCACAGGCTGGGCTAAGGGACACCCTGAATGCACAAATTTTTGTGCACTGGGCCTCTAGTTAATTAACAATTAGTAAGCAATGCTTTAATGATTTCATAGCCTATCATAATTTGCTACTTACATAAAGAGGAGTTTTACTCTGTCTTAGGTTCATTTTAGAAAAATTATAAATTGGTTGAGAATTTTTTACTTGAACTGCACTACTTTGCATTGTTTTTTGTCCCTTAAAATAAAGCAAGATGTGTTTAGTTTTATGTAGCATATCTGTTATTAAGGACTGGCTATTGACTTTAAGAGAAAAATATTTCTATGGCTTTTGTCTACCATCTTAATGTAATCATTTCATTTACCATCCTTTTTCTCTTTTACTTTTAAAAGTCTTCTTTATGTTTTCTATTGTATGGTAAATAATTTTATATTTCTTTTTCTTCCTTTTTATGGTTTAGAAGTCATATATTATATTTCTATTCTTTTGTGATAACTTCCTGTTTTTAAAATGTATACTAAATCACAATTTTGTATTTTTGTCAATGACCCAGCATACTTAATTGCTCATTCAACATCTGCTAATGTTATCGTTCTCTAGAATTTTACTTGTTCTTTTTTTAACACAAAAAGTAAGATTTAAAAATTAAACTCACTGGCCTACTTTACTGACTACAGTGTTCCCTGGTTTAATTTTATTCCTATTCTGGGTCAGTTTTCTTCTTAACAGAATTCCTCCTTCATTAATTCCTTTAATAAAGGTGCTTGGGAGGTAAATTTTCTTTGTATGTCTAAATATAACCTTATTTTGTTCTTGCTGTTGAGAAATATTAGGTTGGATATAAAACTCAAGGTCAAGAGTTATTTCTTCTTCAGTATTTTGAAGATAATTCTTCTTTACCTTCTGATATCTGTTGTTACTGATGAAAAGTCTGTTATCAATCTGATTGGCCACTTTTTGTAATTTATCTTTTTCCTCTGGTAAACTTTAAGATTTCTGACTTCCTCCCCTATTCCCCATTTCCTTAATGTTCTGTAGCATCAGTAAGACAGATCAGTAAAACAGATCTAGGTATAGATTTATACCTTTTTTTTCTTTTATTTTTCCCTCCTGCTCTATAATCATATTGTTCTGTTGATTTAAGGACTTGTATCTTCCCTTAACTATGAAATTCCTTGCTATTACCTTTCAAAATATTGTGTTTTTTCTGCTTCCTTCATTCTCATCTAGATTTGACATCAGATTTATGTTAGAACTTCCTGACTAGTCTCCATGTCTCTTAATACCCCTCATATTTTTCATTGGTTCATCTTCCAATACATTATACGTGCAATTATTACCAATACCTTCCAATTCATGCATTCATTTTTTGTTTATTTTCAGTTTAGAGTTTATTCTACCTAGTAAATATTAAAACTTTTTTCAATTATAATTTTTTAATTCCAATTTTTCTATTTTTTTAATACTTGCCTCTTTGTGTTTCATCTATCTTCTTTTCTAGTAAACACCTTTCTGTTCAGTGTTAGTGAATATTATTCCTTTATTCATCTCTTTGAGCAACTTAAAATAAAGATAATTCAACTTATATAATAAGTGTATTTTGAAATGAATACAACCCACTTTAATAAATGTATGTATGTACATGTACACATATATCAAAGAACACAAATGTTTATGAAACTCATCTAAACTGCAAGTTTGCCTCTAGCTTTAGGTAGGTATCTGTATGACCAGTGTCCTGGATTTTTTATTGTTGTATGTTCATGCTATATATAGTTTTGACTAGCTCTCTGCCTTTAGATATAATATAATATGGCATTTGTTCATAGCAGGAGTTCTAGTTGCATTTTCTTAATGACAGAAGGAACCACAACTGGAAGGAAGGAAAAGAAACTGGAGAGAGAATCAGCCAGTGAACTCATTAAGACAAATTTGACACAAACTCTGGAATTCACAACTCCCTTATTAATAATATTCAAGGAGAACAGGCCTGTATTCAGCTTAGAAAAGGAAATATTATTCAGAAACACACAATTTTCGACTTGTTACAGCAGCTCTGATTGTCTTTTGTTGTTGTTAATTCTCACTCAAGGATATTTTTCCATTGATTTTTAGAGAGAGTGGAAGGGAGGGGCGAGATAGAGAAACATCAATGTGAGATATATTGGAACATTGATTGGTTGCCTTCTGCATGCTCCAACAAGGGCCAGGGATCGAGCCTACAACCAAGGTATGTGCCCTTGACTGGAATCAATCCCGGGACCCTTCAGTCTGTCGGCCGACACTCTATCCACTGAGCCAAACTGGCTAGGGCTGATTGTCTTTTTAAGCAATGCCAAAGTTCAGTTCTAAAGTAGAAGTTTTAATTCCCAGTGGAATTTTGAAAGTGGAGCTGAAGGATGGCTAGGGCCTGGGTAAATAAGAGGGAGGCAGGATAGGGAAAGAAATCTAAAATTAGCTTGGCATGGCTGGGCTATTTTTACTTTGGCTAATAAGCACAATTCTGAAAGATCTTTCCCCTCCTATTAACTTTTAAATAAAGAGACCTCTACCTGTGTCAGAGCAGTAGTTCAAGCACTATACTTATTCTTCTAGAGGAGGGGAGGAGACAATTGATGGGGTCAAGGTTCTTCGCTCTGATTTTATATTTTTCCCTCATCTATATGTACCTTTACCACCTCCGGGTCAGGATAGCAAAAGGATTTGCACCTCACCAGGTGATAAGAAATCACTCTACTCACCCCCTCAACCCCCACCCACCCAAGTACTCATGGTGGTGTTTTGGGCAGGTCTCTTAGCCTCTCTTCATCAGTGTCATTGAGTTCTCACTCTATGCTGGACACTGGGACCAGTGCTTCATATGCATCATTTCATGTGAACTTCATCACAATCCCAAGAAAAATTCTGGCCTTTGAAAATACTCTAATTATTATTTCCATTTTACAGAAGAAAAAAGTGAGAGGAAACTTCCTCAAAGAAATATGTAATGTACTGTCTCTATCAATGAACATAAATTTGCAGGTAAGATCCTCACCTGGAAACTCTAAAATAATCCTGGGCAGGTGAGTATGAGCTTCTGTAGCTTGGAGTGCACAGTGAGCCATTATTCATGTATAGCAGCCAGTTTAAATGATGCTGGCTCCATATCGGCAAATGCACTTGCAAAAATAGTTTCTCTTCCCTCAGTGAGGTCTTTGTTCCTTTGATAACTCCATGAATTTTGGGACTTTGCAATTTAACAAATAGCCAGTATTGGTTCTTTTCACCAGGAAGAGAGAGCACTGGGAAGTCTACCTTCTGTTATGTTTGCAAAGATTCACTGGTGGTCCTGCGGTCTGATGCCATGCTGATGCCTGCTGAGGGACGGAGGCACCATTCTAAAGTTGGTTCTCAGCTATAATAATTCTTGCTCTTCTAGAACAGGATTGCTTTATCTTGTTATGATCCAGGAATATGAGGCACTCAGCTCACTCAGAGCTTCTCTCTAATGGGCTTCCTTCCAACCATATTTTATCTTCTCTAGCCAGAAGATATTTTCTTATGTTAACCCTACCATACCAGGATTGCTGGGTCAGTAGTTCTCTAAGTGTCCACAAGGCTCTGTGCCTGGGGCTAGTCCATAACTAATACTTTGGGCACTGTCACAGGCTCCTCAGGCTGCTGTAACAAAATACCACAGACCTGGAGGTATTTATTCTACAGAGTTTGGAGGCTGGGAAATCTAAGCTCTCTTCCTCTTATAAGGATATTAATTCCATCATGGGGCTCTACCCTTATGCCCAAATCTAAACCTAACTAACTTTCAAAGGTCCCACCTCTTTCAAAATGCCATCACATTGGGGATTAAGGCTTCCAAATATGAGTTTTGTGGGAGGACACAACTTTCAATCCATAGCACATATGAACTCTGTGTTATACCTGGGGGAGTGGATGCAAACATGATAGAATCTTTGTCATTGGGTTTATAGCTTCCCCTATAGGTGCTGTTACTGTCTCCGTTACTAGGGGAGAAAGGGGAGAAGAAGAGGGGAGCTGGACCAGGACTCCTTGCCTCCACAAAGCCAGCATCACTTACCTCCACCTGTGTTATGCCTAAAAGTGAACACCACACTCCTCATTCGGAGGTCATTACTCAGATATTATTTTCTCCTCTGTTTCCAAGGCTCTCATAGTTCTTGTCCCTGTTGAATGACAGTTGGGCTAACCAATGCATGTCTCTTACTGTTGGTTTGATCATTCTTCCCATTGGTCCCTTGGTTACTATGTCTGGTCTATCAACATTTTTTTTCCCCTTTCTGGCCTGGCGGTTAGTTTAAAATGATGAAACTGAAGGGACTTGGCTTCTGATAGGAACCCTGGATCATTCCCCAGAACCACCTTAGAGATTTGTCTCATGGGCCCCTGGCCTTGGACAGGGCACTTGATTACTACCTCCTCTTCTCACATAGCAGATCACCTTAGGAGACTAGATAATAGAAACCGTAGATGAAAGAGGAAGAAGGAGAGAGATCCATGGGAATTGGGTACCTGGTAACTGTGTGGAATTAGAAATAAAGAAAACAATAGGAAAGCCAGTGAAAGATGATGGGGAGGGGAAATTTCAGATGATTATTGATGATATGGCTTAGTTCTAAAAAGTTTCGGCAGACAAGGTTTGAATCCCGGCTCTGGCTCTGATTATCTGACATATGTAAATTATTTGATCATTCTAGAGCCAGTTTCCTCACCAGAAATTAAGGATAGCAAAGAACCCATTGCTCAAGGTGGCTGTGTGGCCTGAATAAGACAATAGAGGCACAACATGAGGCCTGGCCTCCTGAGACCTCAATACTCTCAAGGCCACATTTTGAGGCTATTGGGGAATTGCCAATAGATGCATGGACCTCCTTCAATAATCCAAAACTCTGAGGAATGACATTTCACATAATAGTTACATTTGATCACAAATCCTATTTCCAAAAATGTTAGAGAGATTTTTATGTGACTTCATTGTAAATGAATTAGAAACTTTAGACTGAATTCTCATTGACCATCTTTGGAAACAAAAACACAAGTCAATACCTTATGCAGAGGCTATATATATATATATATATATATATATATATATATATATTCTAATAAAAGAATAATATGCAAATTGACCATCATTCTGAGACACCTAAGCCATGCCCACCAGCCAATCAGAGCAGCTGTATGCAAATTAACCAAGCCAAGATGGTGGCCGGCAGCCATGGAAATGGAGCAAGCGGGAGGCTTCCACTGCAACTGTCTGACTAGGCCGGCGGGCCTCTGCTCAAGCAACAATGTTTCAATTATAGAAGCCACAGGGCTGAAGCAAACAGGAGGCTTCGGTTATCTGCCTAGGCCTCTGCTCAAGGTAACAAAGTTTCAATTATAGAAAATAAATAAATCCCAGAAACCTGATTCCAGATAGCCTCACTGGAATGTTGGGTCAATGGGAGCTGTGGGCAGCCTGAAAATGGCCCTCACTTCCTCACTCAGGCTGGCCACACTGCCATGGGGTAAAGGTTCCCACTGGGGGCCTTGTCCAGCCTGCAAACAGCCATCAGCCCCTCACCCAGGCTGGACAGGCACCCCAGTAGGGACCCGAACCCTGAATGGGCTGTGGGCAGCCTGAAAACGACCCTTAGCCTCTCACCCAGGCTGGCCACACCTCCATGGGGTGAGGGTCCCCACTGGGGGGGGGTTTGTCCAGCCTGCAAACAGCCATCAGCCCCTCACCCGAGCTGGCCAGGCAGGTGGACATCCCCCAAGGAGTCCCAGACTGTGAGAGGGCACAGGCTATATATATATATATATATATATATATATATATATATATATCCACACATTAGGGGCCCGGTGCCTGAAATTCGTGCATGGGGGGCGTGGGGGGGGGGGCGGTCCCTCAGCCCGACCTGCACCCTCTCCAATATGGAGTTCTTGGGGACTCTCACAATCAGGGACTTCTGGTTCTTAACTGCTAACCTGCCTGCCTGCTCTAACCACTCTGCCTGCCTGCCTGCCTGATCCCCCTAACTGCCCTCCCCTGCCGGCCTGGTCACCCCTTTTAACTTTCTTTTTTAATGTTATCTCCTTCACACACAATTGTATTTGACTTCCTCATTGGCTTCTTCTTCTCACACAATTTTTCTTCTTTATGTAACACTTTTCCTACTGACTCATCATTTATAAACTTTTCTTTCTTCCTTATTTCCTACTTCTGTTCCATCATCATTCTTCCCATTTTTCTACTACCCTCCTACCCTTCCCACATTCATTCTTTCCTTTATCTTTACCCCTGCCCACCCTCCCCTTTTCCTTCCTTCCCACCTTAATTTTTTTCTTCACTTCCTCCCGCTGACCTACTTTGCTACCTCCCCCATTCCTTCCAAGGCTGCTACCCACCCCTCAGCTGCTGCCTGGGAATCCATTGCGGGGCTTAGGCCTCCCTGTGTGTGTGTGTGCCCTGCACGATCGATCCATTTCAAGGCTGCAGCCGAGGGGTGGGCCAGCTGGCTGCTCCTGCCCTGTCTCTCCTGCCCTGTGGCTGCAGTCACTGGCCAGCCCATGCTGTGGCCTGGATCATGGGGCAGACCGCAGCCACAGGCTGGCTCACTTCTCCTTCCCCGCAGCTGCGGCCACGGGCCAGCTTGCTCCTCCCGCCCCGTGCTGCTGGGGCTGTGGCCTCCGCCATCTTGGTTGGACTAATTTGCATACAGTCGCTCTGATTGGCTGGTGGGCGTGGCTTAGGTGTCCCAAAGAAACGGTCTATTTTAATATTACGCTTTTATTAGATTAGATATATGAAACTGAAGGGACTTGACTTCTCATATGAATCTTGGATCTCACCCGTATACCACACAGTGATTCTTATTTCTGTCTGCATCAATTTTTAAGGCTCAGCCTCTCTGACGTCATTCAGCAATCTCGAACTCTGCTCAGGATCTGAGGCAGGAATGGAGCTTGAACTTCTTTACCATCTTCCCTTGCTAGCTGCTCTTGTAACGTTTTGTGGCTTGAGAGTGGGAAGCCAAAAGCAAGGGAGGAAGAGAAAAGAGAAGGGGATGGAGCCAATCAGAGTGCAGTGAAGGTATGACAAGAGGTAAGAGGAAGGTTCATGGAGAGTCGGCCACTGAATGGTGACTAGAAAAGGCTCCAGTCCTACTTCCTTCCTCTGCTCTCCCAGGCAGGGGAGAAGCTCTATGCTAATGTGACCAATCCAGAATCTGTTCAGGCTTTAACATTTCTCTGTAGCCTCCATGCATTCTGGCATCATCTTCGCCTCAGGCATACAAATTTGCATTTTCCCTTGACACTCTTTTAATATGCACTGGTACAAGTAGCTTTCTAAATTTGCCTGAAATATAGCATTTGCAAAGTATTTTGGGAGACTTATGAAGAACTGGGCTGGAGTTAAGCTTAATTACTTTCTTCTCTCCCCCCCATCCTTTTTCTCTAATTTAACTTCTAAGGAAACTGTTAAACTGCCCATAATTTGAGAAATTTAAAGTCATAAAACAAAAAGAACTGTAACCCAGAGACTATCTTTTACTGGCAGAAAGATGGATGAGATGATTAAAGTTCATTTCTAAATTAATTTAAAACATTTGTAACTGTTGGAAGGACTGTGCTAGGACTCTTAGATACCAATGTCCACTGTATAAATAGATGTACTACTGAGGGGACAGAAGGAAGCTAGCTAGTGAGGAATCAGGAACATGGGGGGCGGGTGAGGGGAGTAAAACTGGGGAACCCAGCTAGGCAGAATTGCTAAGGCAACTCAACGGCATGTGTAAGGAAGGGTATGCAAAAGAGACACACTTTAAAATATATGGATTGTTTGCAACAGCATGGATGGACCTGGAGAGCATTATGCTAAGTGAAGTAAGCCAGTCGGAGAAAGATACATATCACATGATCTCACTCATTTGCGGAATATAATAATGAACAACATAAACTGATGGACAAAAATAGATCCAGAGACACAGAAGCATCAAACAGACCAACCAACCTCAGAGGGAAGGCAGGGTATGTGTGTATGTGTGTGTATGGAGATCGACCAAAGGCATTGTATGCACACTTATAAGCATAACCCCTGGATACAGAAAGTAGAGGGTTGAGGGCATATGCTGGGCGGGGGAGTGGTGGGAGGGCGAGGGGGTCTGAGAACTGAAACTTGAAAATTGAACTGGAACACAAAGGTGATTTCTTTCCCTGGTTCTTGTCCTGATGGATTTGAAGAATGAAGCGACGGACAAAAGATGATGGGTGAAAAGTACAGAAACTTTACTGTAAGCAGAGACTATCTCTGAAACCTAATTCTAAATTCTAAGTCGAAGACCCTGTCCCTCCTGGACAGACAGAGGGCCCCCTGAAAAGGGTGACAGATGCTTCTTTGTCTTGAGACATTAAATAGGATGCAGTCCTTTGTCTGAACCAGACCCCTTCTCATTGGTCATTCTGTTACATAGAGTTAGTGTTCAAAGCTCAAAGCCCACATGGTGCCCCAACCTTCTCTCCCCTTTATCTCATTGGTTGGAGTCATTTCTGATTTATCTTATTCCCCTCCCATTTGTGTTGGCAGAGAAAGTCTTATCTTATGGCCCTCCCAGCTACTCAGGTCAGGACTAACTTTTGGCATAACTTACAGTCACTTTAATTGCTCAGGCCCGAGATACCTTTTGGTTTATGGCTGTCTTTAATTGCATGGACCAGATATATTCCTCTTTGCCTATTTCATTTCTCTACTCTCTGTACAAATAAGATAAACACCCTGGCATCTTTAAGTTGTATTTCTTTCCTAAAGACCCCTTTTTATTCCTAACCTAAACCCGCCTAATTAAGCTAGCTAGCTAACCCTTTCAGAATGACCAACTGAGGAGAGGTCAGTGGGGGGCGAGGGGGAGGGAGGAGACATATTAGTATGTAACTTTAAACAATAAGGAATTTTAAAAAATATATGGATCGTTACTAAGACAAGCAGCTTGCAGATAACCATTCACAAGGCAATAAGGCATATAAACGAATCCCAAGGAGTTGCTACGGCAGAATTCTTTGAAAAGAGCAATCAGGAGCTAACAAGGCTGTATCCCCTTCCCTAGATTAACAAGGATGTGATTCCTCTCATGCACTTCCTCTCACCCCCTCTAGCTCCTGGCAGGCAATGGGTTCCAGATATTCCTGTGGTGGGGGAGCACATCCCTGCGTCCTCGTGGCTTCTGGCCATGTGGGGCTCTACACATGGACTAACAGACTTTAACACCCGACTGTAACATGGAAAGAAAGCTCTGGACACTGGCCTGCTCCTGGAACCCTAGCTTTTCCAGGACTGGATTTTCTCTATCAACTTTGATTCCGCTCATCATTTTTGTCAGGAATCCATCCTTTGTTTTTGTTTTTTGGCACGACAGCAAACTCGGACTCAAACACCCCACGTTTTGGTTTCAGTACCTTCAAGTCCTCTTCATGTGTCAATGGGCCCAGAATGACTGCCTCTCTGGGATGGGATGGCCAACTATTTCTCCTGATTAGATGAGCATCTTCACAAATTTTACTTTAGTCCTCTTGTTCCCTAATTACTTGCTACTCAGTTCCAGACGCCCAAAGGAGGATATTATACAGTTTATAGAAATGAATTAACAGCGATGTAGGACCCACTGGGCTTTATTCTTAGAAAATCCTTCACATAATGGGATGTAACAGCTTTTAACTCGCCTGACAATGGGACCAGGTGTTTTGGACAGGAAGAGGGCTGGAGGACAGCTGAGGCAGCAGGCCCTTCGGAAGCACGTAGGCCAGGGTTTGTCCCCTGGCCTTGCTAATAGCCTAAGAGACAGACGAGAGGCTAGGACGGAAGCTAAAACCGGAGTCCACCTTGTCCCAAGTGAAATGATTACCTCGCTCCTCTGGTTTCTTGGCTTCTCCCTTTCCCTCCTGTAAGAGCAGTGGCTTTCTTCTTTCCCTATTAGTGTGTCTCATGAAAAAAAGTTACGCTGAGCAGCATGTTTATTTTAATTTAGCCATTCAGTGCACAGGCTTGAGGGTAAATTCTGAGGTTGCATTTCACTTTGATTTTTCATCACTTTCTACTTTTGTTGCCTCAAGCAATAAATGCCAAGTTTTCATCTTTAAAATGGGAATAATATTGTTTATCTGACAGTGTCATGCTAGGGTACTAAGGTATCTGAAAAGAATTTAAAGTGGGAAACAGAATATGGTATTTGTGGAAATGGTGAGTTACTGACTCCTGTAAATGAGACTTGGCTTTGCCAAAAGTAGAGAAAATAACATTTCAGGGATGCGTAATAAGCAGGGGGAGGGAAAGATGAGTTGGATGAGTGAGATGGAGAGGGTGTCATGCTCTTCATCACCTTCCCTGTCCCTTGGTTTGATCTTGGTGGCTGAGGACAGAAACTGGAGCCCAAAGAGAACAGAGCACTGCTTGGAGCTGAGGCTACCGTGGGACAGCGTTAAGAGGCAGGGCATACCCTAACCGGTTTGGCTCGGTGGATAGAGCGTAGGCCTGTGGACCGAAGGGTCCTGGGTTCGATTCTGGTCAAGGGCATGTACCTTGGTTGTGGGCACATCCCCAGTAGGGGGTGTGCAGGAGGCAGCTCTTCGATGTTTCTCTCTCATTGATGTTTCTAACTCTCTATCTCTCTCCTTTCCTTTCTGTAAAAAATCAATAAAATACATTTTTTAAAAAAAGAGGCAGGCCTTCTCCTGCTCCCGCATGGGCCTCAGGACCACTCGGGCACCTGGAGGAGGTTGGCTCTGAGAGAAGCAGAGGTAACACTAGGAAGGTGTTTCCCTGTTGAAGATCCTGCTATGGCAGCTGGAAGCATTCCCCCAGGGTTTAGAGCAATGATTTGCAAGCCTTGTGCTGCAAGAATATTTAAAGCATGCAAACCTTGACTGTTTAGTCAGGAGCACTGACTTCTTTTCCCTTAGGTTGTCAAACAAAAAGTGACAGCAGCCAAGGCAACAAAAGCTTTCCGGATGTGAATGAATAAAAATCACACCTATTTTTTTTTGGTCAAATCAGCAAAAAACATATTTTTTTGGTGTGCCATGCAATTTTAGCAATCAGTTTATGCGTGCCCTGAGATGAAAAGGTTGGAAATTACTGGCTTAGAAGAAAGTGGATGTTACTTAGGTGGAGAAGGGGTGTGAGCAACAAAACACCAGAGAAGTTTGTCTCAGAATGATTTGGATTAGGATCAAATTGTGAGCAAATGAGAGGTGAAAAATACCAGATTTGGGGAAGGGGTGTCAGAATTTAGGCTATTATTGCTGATATCACCCTATTTCAACCCCCAAACTTATAAGCACCTTCACTCTAGAAAAAAGATAAAGTAACACATATAAAGTGCCTACCATTAAAGCATATGGACTCTTTACTGATTGTTTATAAATACAGTAGTATTGAGTGTTTGTTATGTGTCAAACACTGCTGTAGGTATGGAGGGCGGAGTTATGCAGCAATGAATGATAAACCAGCTATAAAACAAAACCCTGATCTTATAAAGCTGATATTCTAATGAGGGAGACAAAAATAACAAACTAAACAATTTTGGATAATGATATACATTATGGAAAACACCAGAGACAACTGGAGAGATTGGAGAGAAGTTGGGGAGTTAAAACATTTGAGGAAGGTTGCTGTGTGCGTGCAGCAGAAGGGGGTGTGAGGGGGTGTAAGAGGAGTTCTGTAATCACTCTGTTTCTTTTGCACAGAACAACTGGATGACCAAGTGGGACACCTCACATTCAACGTGAAAATATTTCAACATGCCTAGTTCAGCATTTTCTCTTTGTTTCAATTTTGTATTCTTTTAAAACAAGCCATTGCAACCATTTTCTCAACATTCCAGTAATTCAGTTACAATTCAAAGCCCAGGGTTTTAAAAACAGCCCCACCACCGTGGGAAATCACAGCGTGGCCATCTCAACTGCTGTGAGTAGCTTTACTTTATGAGGCCCCATCTCCCGATTCAAAAACAGATTTAGTCTTGCAAAGCAAAGACAAAAATCATCTTCAAGCTTTTTATGTTTTCTCATCGACTAGTCTGCCTATGTAGCCTCCTGTAGACCGTTCTACCACCTTCTCTTGCCACACTGTGTATTCAATTTACCTCTTGAGCAGGGCGCCCCCTGCTGGCACTTATTGGTAAAGCCAGATCAGTGGCTTAGACTCCGGACCTGCAGTTTTACTGACTTGGGGTCCAAACTGTGTACTAGTTGCTAAATATTTTGAATTGAATCCTCCTGCTTTTAAGCAAATGTTAATGAAACTAATTGTAGAATCCCAGCACAGTATCTGTAAGCACATCCTTACTCATTCTTTGCTCACACCCTTACCCATATTTTTTTACAATATGAGAACCACACACACACACAAATCTCCACATTCCCACTCCAGTATTGACTTTAGCCCTGATTCCACTTTCTTGTGACTCTCAACAGATGGTTAGTGTAAGGAAGGGGCCAAGTCTTGCTGATCTTTGCCTCACAGAAGCCAGTTGAATGTTTTCCATGAAGAAGTACCTAAAAATGAATGTACAAATTAAGCAAGAGTGTCGTCCCAATTTATTTCTTTCCCTGTAGAAGAGTTGAAATGGAATTTTAAAGTTGTTGATAGGTCATTAACACATTCATGGGATATGTGATTTGGATTGGTGAGCTGCCTTCAGTCTTTAAATCGGAATGTTTCCCAGTTGGGGAGGGCCACTTTCAGTGACAATTTCCTTACCCTACTTAGCTTTTTGCCAAGGCCAGTCTGGCTCTCAGGTAGTTTTCTGATTTTGCAGGTCTTAATCAGCCAGAAATTTATTAAAGACACCAGAGCCTTAAAACTGGGGATGATAGGATGACAGAGTGTTTCCAAAGTTGGTTGTAATAACAGTGGATCAAAAATTATTGATACTTTCCAGTAAGTAGTGTATGCATACTCGGTATTATAACAGCCTGATGAAACTGATTGAAGAGGAGGAGCAAAAACAAAATTAAAATCTGCTGACAGGACTGTTTAGGTGGCACATCCTGCGCAAACATGGGAAACATCTTTTATTATTACGACAGGTGCTCTTGTCTTTTGTATATTCTCTTAATGCAATTTACTTTGAGCATTAATGAAAATAGGAATTCACCTTGCATTTCCGAATGCTCAGAATTCTGCCCAAGTTAAGCTCCTACAACTGCTTCAGGGTTGGCTAAAAACACATGTGAGCCTTCTCTAGTGGGGGCCCTGCGAATATCTATCAAGTTCTAACAAGAATGAACAAGATGGTGTACTGTAAAATGCAGTCCTTTTATACTTTAGTACACTGACATACTACAGAATTAGTGTACAGAACATGCCCGAATAAACAATCTCTAATAGGGCTGTTTAGCTATTTTTTAAAAATATATTTTATTGATTTTTTTTTACAGAGAGCAGGGGAGTGGGATAGAGAGTTAGAAACATCGATGAGAGAGAAACATCGATCAGCTGCCTCCTGCACACTCCCTACTGGGGATGTGCCTGCAACCAAGGTACATGCCCTTGACCGCAATCGAACCTGGGACCCTTCAGTCTATAGGCTGACGCTCTACCCACTGAGCCAAACCGCTTAGGGCTGTTTAGCTATTGATGAGTGTAATTTCAAGTCCAAGTGAGATCCATGATGAATTTTTCAAATTGGCTTTTTCAATATGGATTGTTAGTGAGAATTAGAATACATATAGTCCAGTCAGTGTGGCTCAGTGGTTGAATGTTGACCTTTGAACCAGGAGGTCATGGTTCAATTCCTGGTCAGGGCACATGCCTGGGTTGCAGGCTCAATCCCCAATTGGTGGGGGGGGGGGCGGGGAGAGGCAGGCATGCAGGAGGCAGCTGATCAATGATTCTCTCTCATTGATGTTTCTATCTCTCTCTCCCTCTTTCTCTCTGAAATCAATAAAAAATGTATTTTTAAAAATACATACATATGTATATGTATACATAAATGTATGATTTTTTTGAATTTTCTCATGAGGTCTGTAGCTAACAATTGGCCAAATCTACTTGCTCTTCTTCTAGGCATTGCAGCAAGATGTGGCCCTATGACTGTATTTTCAGGAATGTGAATGGAACTGATATGTTCTATTTCCAGGTCTAAATGTCAGAATCCTTCATGGGTGATCAATCTGTCATATTCTTTCTCTTTCAGGATTGAGGCAGACACACATGGTGACCTTGGAGATCAGGACTTGAAGATATTAGAGATACAGGAGGCAGACAGCCCAAATCTCTGACTCGCTGACTGGAGAACTACTGGCAGATTAGGGAGACCTATTTGAAATTTAAATGCGTGCAAATAAATGTGTATCCAACTGAGTCATTGTCAATGTTGGAGTTTATTAGAGTAGCTACGTGTGCTGTTCCTTAATTTTCCAAACAACCTGTGACTGTGATAAGCTGTCGCCACCTGCTCTCTTGGTTCCCTTCAGCATGTGTGTGCAGGTGCTTCTGCTTTCTGTCTGGTCTCTCTAACCTGCAAAGCATTAGTGATGGCGGCTCTTCTTCACTCATTAGCCCCTCAGAACGAGAGAGAGAGAGAGAGAGAGAGAGAGAGAGAGAGAAGGCCTCAGAGAGGAGCAGGACTTACAGCACATGTAAATGATGAATTAAGTACGTTATATTCATTTGGGCTGGCCTGGGTGTCTGTGGGGGCTCTCTTGAATGAGAGGTGCTACAAATGTATACCAAGAGGATGAACAAATGAGAACACAGAATACATTCTCCTTCCTTTCCTTATTTCCCAAACCAGAAGGCAAAGTTCTGGATGTAAACATGATTTCAAAATAATTTACTTTTTTCCTCCTCTAGTCCTCTTTCAGTAGTTACATCTTGCCTGTAGTCTTTGCCCAAATGTCCTCTTTTAAATTTTATTTTAAAATGTCATCTCTGTTATGTTCTTTGCTCCCGTCATTGATTTTTCCTCCATGAGGTTGAGACTTGCTGAAGGAGACTGAAAGGCAGTCCCAGTTTTCCAAGGTGGAAACTCCAGCACCCCAAGTTACAAGGATTTTCTATTGTCACGGGCAGGGGTACACTCTTCTTCCTACAATATTCATCTCAATGGCCCTCATGGCATGTTCTTAAGGGGCTAGAGACATATGATGTTGATCCTCTTTGTTTTCCCCTAATATACTGGGTTGAGAGTCTCTCAT
>PVJC01033932.1:0-19097 GCA_004026665.1 Murina feae
GAGGTGCCCTTTGGGTATTGAAAGGCTCTGACATGTTGATGTGTGCATGCTTAGTGAAGGCCTACAAAAGCCTGATGTCTCACTTCTAATCGGCCTCCAGACGCTACAAAGATAGGAGGTAAAGGTTAGGAAATATTTGTCAGCTACATGGCTCAGTGTCAAAGGTTTGCCCTAACATAGAGAGCCCCTTCACATACACTGGGACATGCACTGGTTCCAGAAATTTAAGAAAGTCATTCTTCAAAAGTAGACAACTCACGCAGAAAAAGGACATCAATGGCTACACATGACAAGCAATATAGACTTTACAGAATTCAGAAAAGTCATTAAATCAACCAACTAACAAAAAACAATATAATTGTAACAGGCAGCAACAACAAAACCTGGGGAGGAAAAACAACGTTCATTTCTAAAATTCCCATATCATGCTATTGAAAATATTCATTTTTCAATAACAAATTGAATGACAGGTTCAAAGAGACAAAGTGGTGCCCGTGCACAAGAGAAAAATCAATCAAAAGAAATGATCTCAGAGGAAGTCCAGCTGCTGGATTTTCTTGAAAAATCGTTTACATCAGCTATTTAAATATGCACAAAGAGTCTAGGAACATCATGTATAAAGAACAAAAGAGAAGTCTGACAACAGTGTCGTACCAAACAGAAATATCAATAATGAGAAAAATTATTTTCTTAAGAAAGGACCCGGTATGAATTCTGAGTTTGAAAAGCAGAATCACTGAAATGAACCATTCCTGAAAGGGGCTCTGCAGAAGAGAGCAGAAGAACCAAAGGCAGAAGTTATTTGAGCAGAAGAATCAGTGAACTCAAAGTCAATTGAAATGATCCATTCTGAAAAGCAGGGGGAAAAAAAGAAAGAAAAATGAATAGCACCTTGGAGATGTGTGGGACACCAATGCATAACGAGAGTCCCAGGTTGAGAGAAGTGAGAAAGGAGCAGAGAGACCACTGGAAAAGAATGGGGAAAACTTCCCAAATTCAATGAAAACAATGAATCTACACATACAGAAAGCTCAATGGACTCCAAATAGGTTAGAATTATGGACTGATTAGTGTACGCCCGTCTATAATAACAAAGAGCTAATATGTTAATTAGGCCAGAGGGTGGAATGACTTTCCAGAACAACCAGTGGGCAGAGCTGTGGGGCCCCGAGGGCCGAGGCAGCTGGGGCACGAGGACCGAGCTCCTTGCGTGAATTCTGTACATCGGGCCTTTATTACTTCATATTTTGAAGCTGTGATTCCCAATGTGATGGTATTTGGAAACGGGGCTTTTGAAAGAGAATACGCATGAGATGAGGTCATGGGGGTGGGGACTTGTGCTCCTTTTCCCACCAGGTGAGAAGAGTGACTAGATGGCCACCTACAGGCTAGGAACACAGTTCTCAACAGAAACTGACTGTGCTGATACCTGGATATTAGACTTCTAGCCTCCAAAACTGTGAACAAGCAACAAGAGAGAAGCAACTCATCATTTGCAGAGATTCTCAGTGTGATAAATAGTTGATTTTTAGTCAAAACCAGGAGGCTTGAAAGCAGAAAGGCCAGAAACCATGTAAGTGCCAAAGGAAAACGAAAAAAAAATGTCGGTCAGAATCTATATTCAGCAAAACTATCCTTCAAAAGGAGAAATTAAAACATTCCCAGATAGTATATTTGACCTAAAAGAAATACTGAAGAATGGTCTTCAGGCTAAAAGAAGAGAAAACTAGACAGTGACTTTAATCCACATAAAGAAATAAAGAGATCTGATAAAGGTAACCATACAGATAAATATAAAAAGAGAAGTTGATATAGTACAATTTATTTTTTGTTTGAATTTTTTTTCTCCTACCTAATTTAAAACATAAATGTATAAAGCAATAATTAGAAATGTATGTTAATAGACACACAATGTATAAAGATGTAATTTGTAGCAATAAGAGCATAAGTGGTAGAACTCTGTAGGAGCAAATGTTTTGTATACTATTGAAATTCTGATGGTAAAAATCCTAGCTGGACTATTATATATTAAGGAATTGATGAAAATCTCCACAGCAACCACTGAGAAAATTACTGAAAAATATATAGTAAAAGAAATAAAAATAAAACTAAAAAGGTACATAAGAAAATAATCTTCATTGAATACAAATGAAGACAGTGAAAAAGGAGAAACAAGAGACATGACATACAAATTGTAAACAAATAACAAATTAGTAAAAATAAGTTCTTTTTTATCAGTAATAACATCAAATGCAAATAGATTAAGTAGAACAATTAAAAAAAACACATGGCAGAATAGATTTTAAAACATCCAGAAAAAATATCTATGAGACACATTTTATATCTAGACACAAAATGTTGAAGGATAAAAAGATATATCATGTAAACATAAAGCAAAGGAGAGGTGAAGAGGCTACAATAATATTTGACCAAATAGATTTTAAGACAAAAATTATCTTAGAGACAAAGAATGATATTTTATAATTATAACAATGCCAATCCTCAAGAATCTAATCTAATAAAAGAGCTATATGCAAATTAACCATCTCTCTGGGACGCCTAAGCCACACCCACCATCCAAGTCACAACCACCAGCCAATCAGAGTGGCTGTATGCAAATTAACCCAGCCAAGATGGAGGCCGGCAGCCACTGGAGCTAGAGCAAACCAGAGGCTTCCGTTGCAACTGCCTGCCTAGACTGGCTAAGCCTCTGCTCATGGTAACAATGTTTCAATTATAGAAGCCACGAAGCTGAAACAAACAGGAGGCTTCCTTACCTGCCTAGGCCTTAGCTCAAAGCAACAGTGTTTTAATTATAGAAGATAAATAAACCCCAGAAACCTGATTCCAGCCTCGCTGGGACCTTGGGTCAATGGGAGCTGTGAACAGCCTGAAAGCCTGAAAACGGCCCTCAGCCCCTCACCCAGGCTGGCCAGGTACCCCAGAAGGGACTCAAAACCTGAAGGAACTGTGGGGAGCCTGAAAACTGCCCTCAGCTCCTCACCCAGGCTGCCCAGGCACCCCAGTAGGGACTCAAAACCTGAAGGAGCTGTGGGAAGCCTGAAAACAGCTCTCAGCCCCTCACCCAGGCTTGCCACACCCCAGTGGGGTAAGGGTCCACACTGGAGGCTTGGCCAGCCTGCAAACAGCCATCAGCCCCTCACCCAGGCTGGCCAGACATGCCAGCAGGTGGACATCCTCTGAGGGGTCCCAGACTGAGAGAGGGCACAGGCCAGGCTGAGGGACCCCCTGAGTGCACAAATTTTTGTGCACTGGGCCCCTACTATATAATAATTAACAAATATACAATGAATAAGAGAGCCACAAATACAAGAAGAATAAAACCAACAGAACTAAGGGGTGTGATAGACTTTAATACTCAACTCTGAAATAATGAATAAAACAACTAGACAGAAGAGCAGCAAAAAATAAACAACTGGAACAACACTATAAACCAATTAAAACAGACAGACATCTGTAGAGCACTCTACCCAACAACAGAAGAAATACATATTCTTCTTAAGTTCATACCTATTATTCTGCATTTTAGGCCATATGGTAGGCCTTGAAATGTGTAAACAAATGAAAAAGAATTGAAATCATATAAAGTATATTCTAAATTCACATATAAATAAGAAATCATTAATAAATACAGTTGACAAATCTGTGGAAAATAACCAGTGAGTCAATACTTTGAGATAAATACAAAACAAATCTATATCTATATCTATATCTATCTATCTATATATATATATACTCTATAAAAGCGAAATATTAAAATTAACCGTTTCTCCGAGACGGGTAAGCCACGCCCACCAGCCAATCAGAGCGGCTGTATGCAAATTAGCCCAGCCAACATGGCGGCCGCCACTCACGGACCTGAGTAAACAGCCCTTTCCATTGCGGCAGGAGCGAAAGTGAAGCTTCGCCCCTCAGCTCAGCTCCGATTAAACTGCCTCTAGCAGTTTTGAAACAATGTAACAATCATAGAATCCTCGGGAGCTGAAGGAAAGAGCAGCTCCGGCCTAACCAGTAAAAGTAACAATTGTTTCATTATAGACGCTGTGAGGTGAAGCAGAGGAGGCTTTGTTAGTTAGAAGGCCGCCTTAAAGGAACAGTGTATCAATTATAGAAGATAACCCCAGGCCTTCAAGGAACAGTATCAATTATAGGAGAAAAAACTCCAGAAATCTGCGTCCAGCCGGCCTTGCTGGGACGTTGGGTCAATGGGAGCTGTGGGCAGCCTTAAAGCCCCTCACCCAGGCTGGTCAGGCATGCCAGCAGGTGGACATCCCCCGAGGGGTCTCAGACTGTGAGAGGGCACAGGCCGGGCTGAGGGACCTCCCGATGCACAGAGTGGCTGCAGGGCGGGACAGCGCAGGACCCAGGACCCGTGAGTGGGAAAGAAGCGGCAGGGTTGGAGGGCACCGGGAAGCAGGTAAAAGGCGGCAGGGGGTCAGCGGCCTGCTTGGTGGGCTTCCCAGGCCCTTTGCAGGGCACCGGGGAGCGGGAAAGCAAGGCTGCAGGGCCGGGGTCCTGCTTGGCAGCTCCCCAGACCCCTTAGCAGCACCGGGAAGTGGGAAAGGAAGGCAGCAGGGGACGGGTTCCCTCCACCCCGAGTGCACAAATTTTTGTGCACCGGGTCCCTAGTATATATATAAAAGCCTAAGCAACGGTTACGACCTGTCAATCAAATGACCAGTCAACTGGTCTATGATGCACACTGACCATCAGGGCACAGATGCTCAATGCATGAGCTTCCCCCTGGTGGTCAGTGTACTCCCACAGCCAATCTCCCACAGCAGGCCAACCTTCTGTGGTCCCTCCCCTCAGCCGGCTGGCCCTGATGGGCTTGATCAGGACTGGGCCAGCTGGCTCCAATTGGCCCTGATCACCAGCCAGGCCAAGGGACACCACCTGTGCATGAATTCATACACTGAGCCTCTAGTCTATATATATATATAGACTATACATACATATATATATGTATATATGTATATATGTATATATGTATATATATATATACATATATATGTATGTATATATATATATATATATATATATATATATATATATATATATATATATATAAAAGCCTAAATGACCAAATGACCAAATGACTGAATGACTGGTCGACCGGTCACTATGATGTGCACTGACCACCGGGGACAGACACTCAACCCAGGTGCTGCCTCCTGGTGGTCAATGTGCTCCTGCTCAACTGACCAACGGGCACCAGACACTGGGCTCATGACTGGTGAGTGTAGCTGCGGCGGCACAAGCCTCTCCCGCTTCTGCAGCAACGCTACTGAGCTGGCAGTGGTGGCATGTTCAGTGGGGCTGGGATCAGCGGGAGCAGCATGGCACCTGGCCTGGGCTCAAGCTTCTCCTCGGCCGCCTGCCACTTTACACACTACTATATCCCTCAGGGGATGTAGGACTCCCAGTTTTGTCCTGATCCCTGCAGGTCAGCTGAAACCGGCAGTCTAACATCCCCCGAGGGTTTTCAGATTGTGAGAAGGTGCAGACCAGGTTGAGGGACGCCACTGGTGCACAAATCTGTGCACTGGGCCTCTAGTAAAAAATAAAAACTTATGGAACACAGCCAACAAAGTGCGCTTAGAAAATTTATCATGGTAATTTCTTACATTTAAAACATGGGTGGGGAACCCTCCCTCTGCCAACGGTCATTCGGATATTTGCAACATCATTTGCAAGCCATACAAAATTATTAACTTAAAAACATTTGGCCAAACATTTAATTAACCCACCCTAATGCCTTGGCAAGGCCAGACCAAATGATCTATCGGCCCTTATATGGCTCTCGGGCTGCACGTTCACCACTGATTTAAAAGAAGAAAATGAATAGCCTAATTTTCCACGAGGACCTTAAAAAGACAAGCAAACTAAACGCAAGCAAGCATGAAACAATGAAATAAGGGAAAAAACAACAAGAATCGATGAAATAAAAAAGTTGGCTTGTGGAACAGATCGAAAGCAAGGATGAATCTTTAGCTAGACAGACTAATTTCAAAAAGAGGAAAAATTCAAATTACTTAAATAAGGTATTTAAAAAGGAACATTACTACCCACCTACATAAATAAAAAGGATTACAGCTTATTACAAAAACAAATTAGAAAAGAGTGGTTTTTGTCTAAACATTGAACATACTAACCTTGCAAAGTAGCTTAAAACTTTAGCTCAGTGCTAATTGCTAAATTTCTCTAAATAAGAAAATAATTTCTACCATTACTATTATTGTTATCAAAATTATACAATATTATGTATATTATAGTATGCTAGATGCCTGGTGCATAAAAATTTGTGCACTCGGGGGAGTCCCTCAGCCCAGCCTGTGCCCTCTTCCAGTCTGAGACCCCTTGGGGGATGTCCACTTGCTGGCTTAGGCCCACTCCCTGGGGGGGATTGGGCCTAAGCTGGCAGTCAGACATCCCTCTGGCAGCCCAGGAGCCCTCGGGGGATGTCCACTTGCCAGTGGGGAGCAGGCCTAAGCTGCAGTCGGACATCCTTAGCGCTGCTGAGAGCCTCCCGCCACCACTGCTGTGCTGGCAGCTGGCAGCCTGGCTTGTGGCTGAGCAGAGCCCCCACTGTGGGAGCATATGACCACCAGAGGGTAGCTCCTGCATTAAGCGTCTGCCCGCTGGTGGTCAGTGTGTGTCATAATGACCAGTAATTCCCAGTGGTTCTGCTATTAGAGTCAATTTGCATATTATCCTTTTATTATATAGGATTATATAGGATATGTCTGTACAATATATATTTTATTATATGTTTATATATAATAGCATGTTATAACTAGATTTCTAAGAAGAATATTTCAATTAAAAATATAGTAATATATGTCCAGCTGTTGTGGTTCTGTGGTTGAGAATCAACCTGTGAACCAGGAGGTCATGGTTGGATTCCCAGGGTACATGCTCATGTTGTGGGCTCAATCCCAGTGCAGGGCATCCAGGAGGCAGCCAACCAACAATTCTCTCTCATCATTGATGTTTTCTTCTCTCTCTCCCTCTCCCTTCCTCTCTGAAAGCAATAATAAAATATATTTTAAAAATATATGTTCTAATATGGAGAGTGGACAAGCAACATGAAGAGGAGTCAAGAGCATTTATACAAGGATAACTAATATTTATATACTTGTATGCTGTCTGCATTACTTTGATAGTTCACCCCAAATGTCAGTAAAATCTACAATAAAGAGAACACAGAGTGAGGCAGGGAGCAATAAGGAATTCAAAGAAGAGCTTGAGTTTCATGTTCGGGTAATTTCAGTCTGATGACATAGCAAGAGTCACAAGGGACAGAGTGAATAACACAAATTCTGAGAAGGCAGGGATTCAGATAAAAAATGACACGGCAGCCCTCGCTGGTTTGGCTCAGTGAATAGAACATCTGCCTGTGAACTAAAAGGTGCTGGGTTTTATTCTAGTCAAAGGCACCTGCCAGGATTGTGAGCTCGATCCCCAGTGGGGGGCATGCAGGCAACAGCCAATCAGTGATTTCCTTTCGTCACTGATGGTGTTCTCTCCCTCCCTCCCTCTTTCCCTCCCTCCCTCCCTTCCTCTCCCTTCCTCTCTGAAATCAATAAAAATATGTATATTTTTAAAAACTACATGGCATTAAAAGTCCCTCACAAATTCTCAGAAATTTTGGAAGAGCATTTGACTTTTCAAATTTCAGAATGGAAGCTCAAACCAATCTCCTTTCAATTATAGAAGGGGAAAGGAATATCTAGCTGATATAAAGGTTATCAATGTGATTTACGGAAGTAATCAAATGGCCCACTGTCAAACTCTTTATGAAAATAAACCACAAAAACCCAAATGTTTGCATAAACAAATGCGAAGAAAACACAGAAGTGATAAATCGATGAGACTGCAATTAGGGAAAGGAAAAGTTAGGATTCAAAGGTAATTAGTAGAAATCTCTGTGGAGGCAAAACATTATCTCAGATTAGGGGTTCACATTTTCCTTTCCTGGCATCTCACCCACTCAACTATACTCACCGTCTATTTTATCCCCAGTTAAGGATTTCAGTTACCTCATACTCTTCTATCTTTCCAATTATCAGTTCACTTCTCAGTCTCGTTTGCCTTCATGCCCTCAGACCCCATGGGAAACAATGTCAATCTTAAAATCTGGGTAACTGTCAAGAACTATGAAGGAGCTGAGATTCTGCCCTTCTTGCAGACTAATAATTTAACTCCTCTCACTCTGCCTCAAAATGTCATCTGTCTAGAACATATACATATATTTTTATTTTACACGCTATACCTAATGTGATGTGACAACTAACAGTCCTTTGATCAGAAAAATATTTTCCCTTTACTTCAGATTAGTTACTAGGCTTATAACTAGTTTCCCAATCCTATATAATAACAGGCTAATATGCAAATTGACCCAATGGCAGAACCACTGGTCACTATGATGTGCACTGACCACCAGGGGGCAGACCCTCAATACAGGAGCTGCCCCCTGGTAGTCAGTGTGTGCTCCCACAGGGGGAGTGCAGCTCAGCCAGAAGCCCTGAGCCAGGCTCATGGCTGGTGAGTGCAGCGGAGGTGGCACTAAGGAAGTCTGACTGCCAACTTAGGCCAGTTCCCCTGAGGGCTCCCAGACTGCAAGAGGGTGCAGGCCAGGCTGAGGGACTAACCTCCCCTCCCCCTCCTCCCACCATCCTGCTGCCAAGTGCACAAATTTTGTGCACTGGGCCTCTAATGTTATCAGAAACGAACAAGCTTATTTTGGCAAAAATATCTTCAGTTTTAGAAAATGTCACATAACTTTTTGGCCTTGTCTTACAATAATGATTTATTTTATTACAGAAACTGCTGTTTTACTCTTGCTCAAAAGACAGTTTTGATTGCTTTACATATAGATCAGAGTGTTTTCTTTTTTTGGAAACTAAAGCAAAAACTTTCATGTCAAGTGCTGTTTGATAGCTTTACTAGTGCCAATGTCAAGAAAAAGAGGAGGCATACATGCACAGTCAAAAACCAAACTTTCACATATTTATCATTATATTTTCTATGTAACTTTACTTTTTGGGTATCTGGGTGGAAATACTGCACATGAAAGTCCATTTATCCTGACACATGTACACCCGTATTTTCTATTCTGTTCACTTCATTGTGTTACATTATTTTTTATGTTTTAACACATTTAATTTCCCTGGTCCTCTATGGTGAATTCAGGATGTCATGCAATATGTCAATATGTAAATTTTACAAATATAAACCATACATAAAATTACATTAGTCAACCTGATGTGTTCCCTCCTTGTCAACAAAAGCCAAGTGTCCAGTAATCCCCTCAGAGTCCTTCAACAACAGGGATAGAATAGTGATGAACCACTATTGAAAATGGAAGTGAAATATATAAGAACAGAATCTTTTGACTATCACACACCTGAGAACTGATACATGCGCAACAAAAGTTCACAGGACTCAAGTGTGCATATCTCTCATGTCCTTTTCTTTACTCACCTTAACATTCTTTGACTCCACCAAGTTCGCAACTTGTATAAGCATGACTTGTAAACCAGTTTGGACTTCTCTGAATTGTTCACTCTTTATTGCTAATTCCTTGCTAGAAATTTCTCACTATGTGTTAAAAATACTCAAGTTTCCTATTTCCAAAACAAACACACTGAGGGACTAACATACATCAGACATAAATGTTCTACATACATCAGACACAAATCTGCCTCAAGTCTCCCCTGCTGCCTGTAACCCCATTGCACTAATAATCCAGGCTCAACCTCTGAGTCTATTTCTTCTCCTCACCCACTGTCAATATTAAAGTTCTATTATCCTTTTAAAAACATGTTTACTTGCAATCCTATATAATAAAAGTGTAATATGCTAAGTGTCTGACGGTTCATGTACCCGTTCGTTTGACCATTCCCCAAGTTGCTATGAAGTGCACTGACCACCACGGGGCAGATGCTCCGACCTGTAGGTTAGCTCGCTGTTGGGGTCCAGGCTATTGGGATTGGGCGAGTCCTCCTGTGGTCCCTCCCCAGCTGGCCAACCTCTTGTGGTCCTCACAGGCCAGACTGTAAGAGGGCACAGGCCAGACCGAGGGACCCCATGGTTCATGATTCTGTGCACTGGGCCTCTAGTCTAAAAATAACTATAAAATCTACAAGAGCTGAAAATGCTTCTCTCTTGATAAGGATAACAGATCACACGCAAATAAAAGCTTAGAATATAAATTACCATAGTTTCTTAAAATGTAGTGCAACTGGACAAATGATATAAATGATTTTTATACCTCTCAAATGCTCTTCCATAAATAAATGTCAAATAGGTTTAAGTTCAGTACAATATGATTATGCTTACATACTCAGTCTTTATATGAGTGGATGTACTATCTATTACGTATGAAAATGAATTACCCAGTTACCACAAGTAAAATGTGTGCTATTAATTGTTGGTGGGATTTATCCATTTAGAATGAGTCATGGTTTCTTCCTCCTCCTTGTGCTACACACTCATAAACTGAATGAACTGGTCAAGGAAAGAGTCCAAAGACAGTGCTAATATACAAAATAGTGAATGGAATTTTAGGTTTTGATAGTTTAAAACTTAAATAACATTTTATTTAAATATACATGTAACTATGTTTTGACAATAACTTTAAAGTTATTTTGCATTTTATTATGATTGTATATTTCCCACTCTAAAAAAGTGGTATGACTTCATTCATATCAATATATTATAGGAACTACTTTGTATTTTAAAACAACTGTATGTGGTATTTAAAGATAGGTATGATATAAAACTGTTTTATATGCAGTTCCAAAACCATGTTAAAAGCCAAATAGCCAAACAGGCTTCATTGTATCAGAAGTATCCTATGTTGTTGTAAAGTATGGAGATACTGTTCAATAATCACTGAACAACCTAATAAACTCATTTGGAATCATAGCACAGACATGAGCCAATTAAGCACAGAACAGAGTGAATCACATATGAGCATTTATTTCAATATTTCTGGCAGTAGGGGAGAGCAGCAAGTAATGCTCAGAAATCTGCTCTGCACTCACCATAAACTGGAAGCCATAAAACACACATCTTAATATCAAATTTTCATTTAATACATCTAATCTAATAAAAGAGTGATATGCAAATTGACCCTCACTCCCTTACACCTAAGCCATGCCCACCAGCCACACCATGCCCACCAGCCAATCAGAGCAGTTGTATGCAAATTAACCCAGCCAAGATGGTGCCCGGCAGCCACAGAGCTAGAGTAAACAGGAGGCTTCCATTGCACCAGTGATGAAGTTGAAACTGCCTGCCTAGGCCAGCCGGGCCTCTGCTCAAGGCAACAATGTTTCAATTATAGAAGCCACGGAACTGAAGCAAATAGGAGACTTCGTTGCCTGCCTAGGCCTCCGCTCAAGGAAACAAAGTTTCAATTATAGAAGATAAATAAACCCCAGAAACCTGATTCCAGCCAGCATCGCTGGGACCTTGGGTCAATGGGAGCTGTGAGCAGCCTGAAAACAGCCCTCAGTCCCTCACCCAGGCTGGCCAGGCACCCCAGTAGGGATCCAAACCCCGAAGGGACTGTGGGCAGTCTGAAAAGTCCCTCAGACCCTCACCCAGGCTGGCCACACCCCCATGGGGTGATGGTCCCCACTGAGGGACTTGGCCAGTCTGCAAATAGCCATCAGCCCCTCACCCAGGCTGGCCAGGCACACCAGCAGGTGGACATCCCCCAAGGGGTCCCAGACTGCAAGAAGGCACAGGCTGGGCTGAGGGACCTCCCCCGAGTGCACAAATTTTTGTGTACTGGGCCCCTAATCTATGATAATAAAAGTGTAATATGCTAATTACATCAGACGAAGCTGGGGCTGCAAGGGAAGCCCAGGTCCTGGATGCCAGACGCAAGCCCTGGAGACCTGAGGAAGGAAGGCCTACTCTTGCATGAATTTTGTGCGTCGGGCCTCTAGTATTATATATAATTCTTTAGTTAACTTTTTTTTGTCTAAACTGTTGAGTTAGGACAAAGGTCTTTAAATGTGGGTCTACTGATTGACATTCCACTTGGAGCCCTCTTTAAATATGCATTGCTCTGATTTCCAATTTTAGTTATTTTAAAGTAAAATGAGCAGTGTAAAAATCTTTCTTTCTTTTCCCCTATTTCCCCAGTTGTTTTTAGTGATGCATATTTGAGTCTTTATAAAGCATTGTATTAAGTTCTTGCAATCACTTCACCAGTTTATGAAATATTTAAATCACATACTTATAAATGAAACTAGCAAAAGGAGGCATGGGAAGAACATAATCAATGCTATGCATACAACTAAATTTTATGAGCTCAAATTGCAAATAACTACAGGATAGACTACTATGTATGAGTGTGTCCACACTGTGAGAATGAGTATGTTGTAGAGAGAAGACAGATTTTTAGTTCATTTACTAGTGAGGCTCTATTAAGAGAGCTTTTACAATATTTTCATGCAAGATACCATCAATCTGAAAGCTTGGTAGCCACACTGTCACTTTAAAGTGACTTTAAATATCACTGAATTGCTTAACTTTATTTTAAACTCTTAATTCTAGAGGGATATATTATCTTCCTTATTTGGAAGTTCTAAGAAACACATACTCTTAATGCTCTATGTATTGGTAACAAACACAGTAATGCAAATTAGCTAAAGGGTACTTAATTCACAACACCTACTGCACTAAGTAGAAAGTCATTTATGATTAGTTGGACATATTAATTGTTTATTTGAGGACAGAGCTGGTCAAGGAAAAGTTTTTTCTCATTATAGAAGACTAGTGGCCTGTTGCAGGAAGATTCCTGCAAGAATAGGGCTTCCTGAGCCAGAGTGAAGCAGAGAAGGGAGTGAAGCCCGCCTCAGCTCCCATCTCTGCCGCCTCAGCTCCCTCCCGTCTCTGCTGCCTTGGCTCCCTTCTCTGCCACCTTGGTTCCCTCTCTCCTTTCTCCTCCCTTCTCCACTGTCTCCGCTGCCTTGGCTCTATTCCTTTCTCCACCGCTTGGCTCCCTTCTGCAGCACTTGACTTCCTTCCACACTGTCTTTAGTCTTTGCTCACCTGTATATGCAAATTAACCACCATTTGTGATGGGTTAATTTGCATATAATCGTTCTGATTGGCTGGTGGGCATGGCTCAGGTGTAACAGAGTGAGGGCTAATTTGCATATTACTCTTTTATTAGATTAGACTAGGGGTCTAGTGCACAAAAATTTGTGCACTCATGGGGTCCCTTAGCCTGGCCTGTGACCTCTCGCATTATGGGACCCCTTGGGGGATGTCCACCTGCTGGTGTGCCTGGCCAGCCTGGGTGAGGGACTGATGGATATTTTCAGGCTGGCCAGACCCTCACCCCATAGGGGTGTGGCCAGCCTGAGTGAAGGGCTAAGGGCCATTTTCAGGCTTCCCACAGTCCCTTCAGGGTTTGGGTCCCTAATGGGTGCCTGGGCAGCCTGGGTGAGGGGCTGATGGCTGTTTGCAGGCAGGCCAAGCCCCCCAGTGGGAACCCTCACCCCATGGAGGTGTGGCCAGCCTGGGTGAGGGACTGAGGGCTGTTTTCAGGTTGCCCACAGCTCCCATTGACCCAATGTCCCAGGGAGGCTGGCTGGAATCAGGATTCTGGGGTTTATTTATCTTCTATAATTGAAACTTTGTTGCCTCGAGCAGAGGCCTACTCAGGCAATGAAGCCTCCTGTTTGCTTCAGCTCAGTAGCTTCTATAATTGAAACATTGTTGCCTTGAGTAGAGGCGGCTGGCCTAACCAGGCAGTTTCAACTCATTCCAGTGCAACGGAAGCCTCCTGTTTGCTCTAGCTCCGTGTCATCTTGGCTGGGTTAATTTGCATACAGCTGCTCTGATTGGCTGGTGGGGCATGGCTTGCCTGGTGGGTGTGGCTTAGGTGTCTCAGAGTGATGATTAATTTGCATATTACTCTTTTATTAGATTAGATAATTATGCTCCCTTGCTATGTTAGTAATTATGAATTTGCAGGTAAATCCTCCTTTAATAGTTAGTTCAAGGTAGTGGTATTCTACCCCCATTCAAAGTCATGCTAACTCTAAATTAACATAATCTAAATAAGTGAAGCCAATCACATCAGCAAATGAATTGTTTTGTAATGGTAGCTCTCAAAGAGAAAAATGAAAAATAAGCTATAACAAATAGAGCACAACTCCTTTCTTGACCTCAAGTAAACACCAATGAGCATGCAAGCAGAGACTAGCAGCAGAACAATAACCCATAGCTGCAATACAAACAAACCTTTGATATTAGATTTGAAAATCTCATCTAATTAGGTCAATTGGTTATAGCAAAGTACTAATATGACCCAGCTAGACACTAGATCCCAACATGTGCCACGCAGTTGTGACCCATGTCCTTAGATTAAAGCCTAAAACCTCCACCATCTGGCAACTGCAGTTAGGTCCACTAAAAACCAAGGGAAAGGCTGCCTCTGGCTCACTTCAGACCTATGCTATTCTCCCCCACCCAGCCCCCAAGTCCAAAACAACAATAAAAGTTTTTTAAAAAAAGAACACACAACCAATCTCACGTCAATGACTACTCTCCCTATACCTAATAATGAGACACAAATAGTCAGGTGATATTTTCTGAAAATGCATTATAACTTTAGAAGAGAGAAAAATAATTATACTACTGAGAATACCAGTTCTGTCTCTATGATAGGTTATTTCTTCTCATTATTACCCAAGTTAAGCTTCTAACTCTTGGGCTTATTTCTGAAGCTTCTCCTCAACCTTCTGGTTTTCTTACAGTTCCTAACACTTGAAAAATCAATAGCTGTGAGAAGAACTACCACAAATGAATACCTGATTAAAATTAGGAAGAGCCTATCGCATAAACCTCAGAGAAAAAAAGGAAGAAAATCAAAATAGTTTCCTTCTCTATCATTTCCAGGTCTCTTTAACATCTTAACAACTGAAAAAGACCAACCTATTATGGTTATTTTCTATATTCTATATTCTACTCCCCATAGATTATGTATTCTTTAAAATGTATTTTGAAACTAGAGGCCCGGTGCATGAATTCATGCACGGGTGGGGTCCCTCTGGGTGGCCTGCAGGGATTGGGTGAAAACCCACAATCCAATGCTGCCTACAGCTCCTACCTGGTGCTCTCACTCATCCCGGCCCCACTGTGCCTACCGCGAGCTCACGCCCAATCAGTCCTGATCAGGAGAGGCTCCCACTGCCACAGCAGCGCTAGCCAACCATGAGCCCAGCATCTGGCACCCTCTCAAGGGGAGTGGCCTGCGGGATCAGGCTGAAACAGGCTCTCGGACATCCCCCAAGGGGTCCCGGATTGTGAGAGGGTGCAGGCGAGGCTGAGGGACCCCACTGGTGCATGATGGGGCTGGGGAGGGACAGTGGGAGGGCTCCAGGGAGTGTCTGGCCTATCTCTCTCAGTTCCCATCAGCCGAACCGCAGCAGCAAGCTAAACTACTGGCTGGAGCATCTTCCCCTGGTGGTCAGTGCATGTCATAGCGAGTGGCTGAGCAGTCTTAATATATCATTAGCATATTATGCTTTGATTTGTTGTTCGGTTGTTCTGCTGTTTGGTCTATATGCATATTACCCTTTTATTACATAGGAAAGTTATTTAAAAATAAAATTCTAGAATGGTTATTTCTATAGATCAGAACAAATGTCATGTTTTGCTATAGTTTCTTCTATGTATTGTTTTCAAAAATTCTTAAGCCTGGCCTGTGTTGCTTAGTGGCTGAGCGTCAGCCTATGAACCAGGAGGTCACAATTGGATTCCCAGTCAGGGCGCGTGGCCAGGTTACTGGCTCAATCAGGCAGCCAATAAATGATTCTCTCTCATCATTGATGTTTCTATCTCTCTTTCTCCCTTCCTCTCTGAAATCAATAAAAATATTTTTTAAAAAACTTAAATGTGCATTAATATAATTATGTGAATAATAATCTCTTGATATGTGCCCTCATCTGTATCCATCCTCTCATGAAAATGCTAACATAGTAGGCCTTATTGTGTTCTATTTAGGAGATAGATGAAATATAGTAAAATAAAAATGTTTAAAATTAAAACATTAGAAGAAAAATAAAAATGATTTATATATTACATATATAAAATATATATGCCATCATTAAATATTTCAAATTATTTGTTAAAAATTATATATTTTACTAAATTATGGACCATCTCATCAAAACTATAAAATGTCAACACATGAGTACAAAATAAATTTAAATTTTTCCCAGATGTATCTTAAACCAAAAATATTCTTAAGTCAAATATGGTTTTTTTTGGAGTTGACTTGTTTTAATTGCACAAATGCTTTTGAGGAAATTAATACCAAACGCTTATCATTGATTTTCTTTTCTTCTGATTGTGACAAATTGGGTGGCTTGAAACATCACAAATTTATTATCTCATAATTCCGAGGGGTCAGCATTCCAGCACATTTCAAATGGGTCCTCCACTCAGGGTCTCCCGAAGTTGAAATCAAGATGTCAGCCAATTGCATTTTTATTTGGAAACTCAACTGGGAAAAGATCCACTTCCAAGCTCCCTTGTGTTGCTGGCAGAATTAAGTCCCTTGTGGTTGTAGGACTTGGGTCCCCACTGTTTTGCTAGCTGTGGCAAAGCATGCTCTCAGCAATGTCAGCTCAAACCACAGAGCCCTCTCTATATCAACAACAAAGAATCTTCTTTGCATTGAATCCATCTCAGGCTTTGAAACCCTCTCACTTATTCTGCCTGGAGCCTGGAAGAAATCTCTCTTTCAAAAGGCTACTGTGGGCAAGTCAGACTCACCTGAAATATCCCCTTTCTTAAGGCTAATGGTACCTACCAGACAGCATGACAGAAAGACAGAAGTCCTAGCTCATCATATTCACAGGTTCCACCTACACCCAAGGGGGAGGGGATCATCCAAACATGAGAGTCATTTGGAGTTATTGTAGAATCCTGCTTACCACAAAGTATAAAACCATGGGAAGACCCTTAATTGGAGAGACAAACACGTGGATACAAAATCAAAGTAGCAACAAGAAACAACTTGGGATAAGATTTAGAATAAACTCCATGTGTTAAGAAATTTTTAAATTAATATTCACTTTACTTTGAAGATCTGTGCTTGAATAAGTCTTCTATATAGAATTCTCTACTTGGGTTTTTAGAAAGATTTTTTTGGGAAGTCTTTGCAGTTGTTGATGTAGTTAACAACTAAGAGGTCAACCATTATTTCTCCTAGGCCCTCAACCAAAACAAAACTAAAATCCATTTATTGATCCATACACATTCTTTTTAAGTGCCTTTAAATCTATTCTTCCTTAAGTTTCATAGAATCTTATTTTTAATATTTTCTTTGAATTAATGAAGGCACATTTGTACAGCTGATTCAATTACACAGCAACATCAAGCTATTGAATTATATTGATTTACTGCTTGATAATTTGATTTTAATACCTGTATAATATTCATTTATAACTATAGTTCAAATACCATATTGAGTCAGCGGAACTATTTAACTTTTATTCTTTAATCACCTGATTTACATTTTGCAACATAAACCACTGAGAGACATCTATTCTCTACGTATAAGACCTAAACCGTGACATACTTGCTTAAACACTCTTAGTAGCTGCCACTCCCTACAGAATAAAGTCCAAACTTTTTAACATGGCAGAAAAGAGTTCCCATCATTTTTTCCCATCCTAATTTTCCAACCTCATTTCCCACTGTACCCTACACGTCAGCTCTTAACTGGGCACCTTTCCCTGAATATGCCTTTGATGAAATCTCTTCCCTCATACCAACACCAAGTGCATATAATTCTCTTATGGATGTCACAGATGGCTTAGATCTTATTTCAATACTATGCAGGTGAAGTACAGAGGCACCCCTTATAATAGAGATAATATTTAGCTGAAGTGTAAGGTCTTAACCACAATGTTCTACTGTGAAGAAATATTTTACTATGGATTAGAAGAATTGTCTCCAAATTCGTATATGTATACCCCAAAGAGTACATGAGATGACCTATTGAATAGGAAAAAATAAAAATGTATATTTATATGTATTTTAATATCAGCCCTAAATATTTATTCATTTATTTTAACTTTATTTTTATTGTTGACACTATTACAGATGTCCCTATTTTCCCCTTTTTACCAGCCTCCACCCATTCCTCACCCTCACCTTCCCTCTACCATCACCACACTGTTGTCTGTGTCTATGAGTAATGCATGTATGTTCTTTGGCTAATCCCTTTGCCTTCTTTCATCCAGTCCCATCCCCTCCCCCCTCTGATAGCTGTCAGTCTGTTCCACATATCCAAGCCTCTGTTTCTATTTTGTTCATCAGTTTTTTTGTTTATTAGTTTCCATGTATAAGTGAGATCCTATGGTATGTGTCTTTCTCTGACTGGCTTATTTCACTTAGCATAAATAGCTCCAGGTCCATCCATGCTGTTGCAAAGAGTAAGAGTTTACCTAGTTAAGTTGTACTTTATGTAAAAAAGGCAAATGAAAAATATTTTCAATTGCAGACAGACCTCAAAGAATAGAACACATGAACCATTCCTGAGATTATTTTTTAAAAATCAGTAACGACAGCTTATCAAGAGATGAATCAAATCAAAGATTCGGGAGTAAGGAAACCCAGGCCAAAGAATGGATTAGCATTGCCCAGCCAGTGTTGCTCAGTGGTTGAGCATCAAACTGTGAACCAGAAGGTTATGAGTTCGGTCCCTGGTAGGGACACATGCCTGGATTGCAGGCTCAAAGCGGCCCATCAATGATTCTCTCTCATTATTGACTTTTCTCTCTCTCTATCCCTTTCACTTCCTCTCTGAAGTCAATAAAAAATAATAATAATATAATAAGAAGTCAATGGTCCTAATTTATATATAAAAAAAAGAATGGATCAGCATTAAAATTAAGACAAAGGAAAAATAATTGTGAGAACTAAATTATGTACTACTAGGGGCCCAGTGCACAAAAATTTGTGCACTCAGGGGGTCCCTCAGCCCAGCCTGTGCCCTCTCACAGTCTGGGACCCCTTCAGGGGATGTGCAC
>PVJC01033933.1:0-19086 GCA_004026665.1 Murina feae
AGAATTTTGCCCTTTGTGAATTTGAGGCTGACATGGCAGCTCATACCCCCATGTGGTTACCAGACCTGCCTATTGAACATGCTGGTGGACCTGGCTTCCAAGTAACAGATAAGTTCTAATCGTGGGATTGTTTCCAGATAGGGATGCCGTTTTGATCTCTTGTTCAGGGCATTGCCAAGTTCCTCTTCAGTATGGGTTCCTGTTGGCCTTGCTGTGGGTGGGTTGGAGATGTTGGAAGGGAAGGGATGAACTGGGGCCCTTCATCCAAACCTTTAGGGAGGGCTTTCTTGTACCCAGCCCTGGAGAAGCAGGGATTAACAGAATGGGTAGGACCCCTGCCTCCTGGGCCTGGGAGTCTGAGTAGAACAACCACAGAACAGCACAATCAGTGTTGCCCTAAAGCAGCGGTCACCAACCTTTCAGACCTCATGGATCATCGGTTGGTGACTGCTGCCCTAAAGCACACTGCAGGGACAGCCAGGCACTTGGTAGCCCCAAGGAAGGGTCAGCACCACTAACCCTGAAGGATGAGGACCAGCAGCTGGAGGAAGAGGGGTTAAAGAGTGTACAATCAAGCGAGGAGTGTAAATAAAGGCGAAGGGCAGACTCAGGCCCCTTCTGGGAACTGAAAATAGCTGGAGTGGCTGGAGTGAGGAGCTGGGCGGGAGGGCACCGTGGGTGGTATAGGATCAGAGGAATGCACAGGGCACCCTCACACAGGACCTTAGGAAGAGCTTGAGCTTCATCCCACAGGCAGGTAGCCATGAGGGACACTGGATGGATGGACATGCCACGTTTCCTCCCCGTCCTCTAAATGAGGACCCTTATAACGAGGCTCATGCCAGCTCGTGGTGCCAACACATCAGAGAGGGTGTGTGTGCCACTGGAGCCAGGTCTGTCGCTGGCTGCAGTGTTTACAGAACCTTGTAGCGCCTAACAGGGCTTGGGTAAGGAAATGCCAGCCCTTCTGTTGTCCAGAGAGGGCCAGACCCTGCCAGGGCATTTCCAAACAAAGGCCAGCTGGTTTGAATTTGGTGTGCCAACCCCAAACCAGGTTGGGACCATGTGGCTTCTGGCTTCCTGATGACAGCTCTGCACAGTGTAATTAACATGCACTGTCACTCCTGTCCACCCCCACCCTCCCTGCCAGGGCCAGAGCCTCGCCCATCCCAGGGGAAACAGGGGCCTGAAGGAGCAGGCTCTGAGCTCCTGTTTTAGGGTATAGCCCAAGAGGGGGACCCATGAGCACCTTGGCCTCCATCAGAGATCAGGCACCAAAGTTAGGAGATCCACTGGGACACTCCCAGGTGGCTCCTCTTGCAGAATTGGTGGGAAAGACAAGTTTTAAAGAGGGTTGCTGGATGAAAGGGGGCATCCATAGTTACCTCTCCAGGCACAGTGGCTGCAATCAGTGTTTAAAAAAGAAAGAAAATATTTAATCTTTACTCTAGTGGATAAACCTTGGTTCTGAGGGAAAGGTTTTAGACAATCACGGCAAAGAGGACAGCTAAGAGAGGTGTTGTCATGGTGATAAGAGGAGGGGAGAGCTCCATGATTCTGGACCAGTAGGATACACGGGTGCATGATCCTCAGAGAAGAATAATTCCTACTTGGGGTTCCTATGAAAAATGTGCATAAAGACAGCAACTCTTAGGAGGAGTTCTTTTTGGTTGTCTGTATTTTCTTGATCCTCAAAGCCAACGGTAAAAATCCTTGATTTGGATTTTACAAAACAGGGCCAAGAGAAGAAGAGGAATGAATGAGGAGAAGGATGGGAGAGACAGACCATTAGCATAGAGGGAGTAGAAAGGAAAAACCACCACACACTTGGACGGGGATGGAGCTGAGATCATCCTCACTTGGCATTGCTGGTCACAGTCAACATTCTGAGAAGCTACAAAAAGCTGGCTGCTCCCCAGAGCTCCAGACCCACAGCTAATGGTCTACCTGACACTTCCACAGGATGACTAACAGGATTCTCAGACTGCACTCGTCCCACGCCAACTCCTGGTTCCCTCACCAAACACATTCCTCCCCCGACTGTCTCTTCCCCATTTCAGCAAATGGCACCATTCCCCCAAATTAGGCCAAAAACATAAGCACTACCCTTGACAGTCACCCCTTGCTCACCCCAGCCCATGGCTAGTCCACGAGCAAGATCTCTATAACATATCTCTGGCCCTATCTCTCTAACATATCGGAAACTCACGTCCCCCTCTCCTCTGCCCCAGCCCACTTCTGACTCCAGAGTCTCTCCCCTAGGGTATGGCAACAGCCTCCCCACAGACCCCTCCTCATTCTCCTGCAGCCAGAGGGAGCATCTGAAAGTATAAAGCAGATCCTCATCTCTCTGCTAAAGATCCTAAAACTGGTTCTATTTAGAGTTAGAATAAAATCAAAATTTCTTAGCCACACTGCCAAGCCTCTCCTTCGGTTGCCTGGCCCCCACCTGGATGGCCTCCCTGCCTTTGTCTCCTCACCATGGTTCTCACTGTTGGGGCTCCCTGGCCTTCCTCCTCCTCTGGCAGGCCAAGTTCATTCCCCTCTCAGGCTTTGGCTCTTGCTGTCCCCTCTGCCTGGCACAGCTTTCATCCAGTTTCTCCATGGCTGGGTCTTGTTTATCATGCAGGGTTCAGCTGTCTAAACTCACTTCCTCTCACTTCGCCCTGACTTCACTTTCTTCAAAAGATTAATCTGGTGCTGAACTCCAACTTGCTAGGTTCTCTTTCACTGGAATATTAGCTCCATGAAATATTACAAAAAACGGGCACCCATCTTGTCAGGAGCAGAATTCCCAGAGCCCACATATGGCTTAGCAATGCAGGGACCACCCACTGGGGTCTTACTGGCATCCACCTTGCCCCGTGTGCCTGGGCAACTCATGGGCTCACTGTATCAGGAGGAAACAGAGCAGAGAACTCAGTGATTCGTCCCAGATCAATTCCAACCCAGGTTCACCTGATTCCTGAACTTTTCCCCTTGACCACTGAGGACACTGCTTCTTCCTGTTTCAGAAAAGAACAGACACACGTGGCTGCTCAGAGGTCCTCCCCAGGAGGTCACCCCTAATGGGCTGTCTGCATCTCTGTAGCCAGGACAAGTTGAGGATGGGGTGGGAAAACGCATGGTTCTCTTTGAGGTTCCTGGAAAATGCTGAATAATTAGCACCAAAGGTCTACTCAAAACCCAGGGCACAGTTCTAATTTATATTTCAAAATATAGACCAGTCATGCACATGTATAGAAGGTAAGAAAAGCTGAGACTATACAAATAATATTAATAACGTATACTGCAAAGCTTCATGCAAATTTAATCATCTAACCCTAACCCATTAAAATCTCCAACCTTTCTGAAAGACCCTTTCTTGCTTTCAAATGTTTTCATCTAAGTTTTAGTTAACAAATGTACTTTTGATGGATAACAGGAAGTCGCTGAGGGCTGGACGCTTTGGCTGTAACCATAGACGCTTCCCTTGTTTTCCCTCTGCATTCTCTGAACTGGCTCCTTTCTCTCCTCGCCGCTCCCCCCGTTTTTTCTTTTAAATTCTAGCTCTTGAATGTTTATTCTCTTCTTTAATGAGCCTTTTTGGACGTCATATATCATGTAGGAAAACAGAATCAGCAATCATTCAGTAATTACCAAGGAGTAATTAATGCTGTAATTAGCCACCTATTACAAATGGTCTTCTCATTTTTCTACGTAACATCTATTTATGTACTTTATTCCCTCACAGAGCCTCCTGTGAACTCCAGGTTACAACTGCTCCCTGTGATCAACCACACGCAGCCTGGTGCTTTGTATTCCTGAGATTCTACCACCCTCACCTCTAGATTTCTTAGGAGTCCCTTGTCTAAAAGGTGCCTTTAGATGAGATGCTTCATCATTCATTACTCTGCTTTGCAATGACGTCAGAATTGAGGACCCCAGTTGGCTCCTCAGTGGGAGACCCTGGCCATCTATCTCCCACACCAAGTCCCCGTTCACCTTTGCTCTGAGGCACCACCCCCTTTACAAACATTCCCCTCTGAATAAGACAAAGCTCAGATTTCAGTCTCCTCAGGCAGTAAAGTCCATGGTGTGATCTCGTTTGCCTCCCTTCTGGACAACAGTGTTCTCATCTTCCTCCTTTTCGGCATCACATGCTACTGACAAAGCACTTATTTCTGTAAAAAGATATGCAAATTATAAACAACTTCCTACCTCCACCTCCCCTCGGACCTTCACAGACATCCAGCAAGAGGTCTGGTGGGCCCTGGAGCCAAAGGGCACATGTCCAGTGAGTTGGAAAGAACTGACCAGGAGGGGATGACCCTGAGGCCAGGGCCCTACCCACCGCCTTGGTGGGCATGTTCCCATCAGAGAGTGGGGGTCTCCAGTGTGAAGCCATGAGAATCAGCCAAACTCTCAAATTTAGGAACCCTTTTCCTTTGTGAATAATGTTACATTTTAAATTTCATGTTAGAAAAAGTCATTTAAAGGATCACGGAGCTAGGAAGGCTGGCCTGTCTGTAGCTGTGTCGCAGCATCCACACCCCAAACGGCCTCATCTCTTCTCAGAGCCTTAATGTCCCACTTTGTAAAATGTCAGAAACTGAACCACATGCCCAAACAAGCAGAGGCAGGGCCGTTTCTGGAACACACACGCTGGGTAGAAATCCCACTTGGTCTATATTAGCTGAAAAAGTCTTTCTTCCACCTCTACATTCCTTTTCCTAGAGTCTCAAACTCTGGAAGACATGCCGGAGTCCTCCATGAAACACGACTCTCTTCTCCCCAAAGAGAGGTAACCTCACAATCTGGTGAAGTGAGGCTCAAGCTTCGGATTCACTGGGCCAGGCTCTGGCTCTGCCACCTGCTAGCTGGTAACCTGGGGCAAGGAAACTACATCTTGCCAAGCCGGTATGGCTCAGTGGTTGAGCATCCACCTATGAATTAGGAGGTCATGGTTCGAGTCCCTGTCAGGGCACGTGTGGAATGTGAAGGAGACAGCCAATCAATGATTCTCTCTCATCACTGATGTTTCTATCTCTCTCTCTCCCTTTCCCTTCTTCTCTGAAATCAATCCTATGTAATAAAAGGGTAATATGCAAGTTGACTCTAACAGCAGAACAACTGGGAATGACTGGTCACTATGACACACACTGACCACCAGGGGGGGCAGATGCTCAATGCAGGATCTGCTCCCTGGTGGTCAGTGCACTCCCACAGGGGGAGCTCTGCTCAGTCATAAGCCAGGCTGATGGTGACCAGTACAGTGGTGGTGGTGGGATCCTCTCCTGCCTCCTCAGCAGTGCTAAGGATGTCCGACTGCAGCTTAGGCCTGCTCCCCGCTAGCAAGTGGACATCCCTCGAGTCTCCTGGGCTGCCAGAAGGATGTCTGACTGCCAGCTTAGGTCCAATCCTGAGGAGAGTGGGCCTAAACCAGCAGGGGGACATCCCCTGAGGGGTCCCAGACTGCAAGAGGGCACAGGCTGGGTTGACGGACACCGCCCCCTGGAGTGCACAAATTTTTGAGCATGAGCCTCTAGTAAAAATATATTTTTTTAGGAAAAGAAAAACTAGATCTCAGTTTTCTTCCCAAGCACCTAATAGAGCTTTAGTGAGGGTCAAAAGGGATAAGTCACAAAAGTACTTTTGCACTCTACCTGCATAGTACAACCTTGTAACAACTAAGGATGACACTTAGTAGGTCATCCTTAGTTGTTATAAATAACAGGGGTGGCATGTGTAAAACTTCAAATACACACACACACACACACACACACACACGGTGGCGTATTATTCAGCTATGAGAAAGAAGGAAAGCTTGCCATTTGGGACAACATGGATGGAGCTGCAGGGTATCATGCGATGTGAGGTTAGGCAGACAGAGACTAATACTGAATTATATCCCTTATATGGGGAATCCGTATGGAACCATATAGAACCGGAGAGTGAAATGGTGATTACCAGGGGCTGAGGGTGAGGGGAATTGGGGAGATATTGGTCAAAGGGTACAAACAATATTACACAAAGATACCTGAAAAACCGCTATTGGTGTCTTCTTCCAAATTAGTTGTTATTGTTCCAAAATAGTGAAAGTTGGGTTACCACTTTCCCCTACCCCCACCTGCCACCATTGTGGCCTCATAAGTGTGAAGCTATCTTTCAGGGCCAAGACTCTTGGAAACAAATGCAGCGTGAGGGTAAGAATTTTTTCATGGAGAAAGGGCTGTGAGTCTGAACTTCCGAGGAGGGCTCAGGCCATTAGCTCACTCTCAAATGAGGAGAGAACGACTATTAACCTATCAGAAAGGAACAAGTGGAACAGACAACCAAGAGAGGCTCCTGTGGCATTTCCATTCGCCCTGACGATGACTGATGGGTCGAGAGCCCAAACAGGAGGCCCCCTCTATTTGCACAGCTGGAAAGCACTCCCTTCGCTGATTTCTGAAGGAGACACGGGCTGTGCTTGTTTAAAATCCTGGCACACTGAACATTAGAGAAGGTCATCATGACTGTATGGCATATCGGGGCGCGACGGCCCCTCTGCAGTTTTCCCAGTTCACTTATTTACCCAATACTATGAACTCAGAGCTGTATATTCCACCAGCCACTGTACAGTGGCAATGATAACTTTAATGGATTTAAAATGGTTTGCTGCTTTGCCTCATTAGGGCCGTTTCCCTCAAGATAGGACCTAGTTATGCATAAAATGAAGCAAACCAATGAACTCCAGGCCTCTCTGGATTTTGCTAGTAGATCAGAGGAGGCAGAGAACTACTGCAAGGGGTGTACACGTCCCCAGATACTCATTTCCAGGGGACATGTCTGAGGCCCAATGGCTGAGAACAGTCTCTATGGTTACCAGACTTGCAAGAAATTTTGTAGGGAGAGTGGCTCCTCGGCCCCTGACTGGGGAAAGTGTGAGGGCCCAGCTCCTGCTCCTCCCGAGGGCCACCATGGCCAGGGCTGGCCTGGCCACTGACAAATTCTCCCTGGGCTCCCCTGGGCTCTCCCCGAGTCTGCTCCGGCCCCTGAATGTTAATGACTCATTTCGCTGAAGCACTTGTCTGAGTCAGGATGAAAATATGTAAGGGGGGCCCCTCTGGACCTCATGTCATTTAAGATGAAAAATGTTATGCTGCCTCCATACTATAACAATCTGAGACTATAAACAATGATTTAATTAATGACCATAGAAGAATACTTGCTCACTGATGTTACGTGGTCTAAAACCCCATAACTGACGCAACGTGAAGCCAATGTTTATATGGGCACAGATGACTGGAACCTAACGTTTTAATGGCAGCTGCTACTTTGAAGAGTGGTAAACAATGACATTTTATTCCTGAGGCTCTTCAGGAGAAAAGTGGAGCAAGGAGGTGAAACTTCTGAGAGGGCCTGGCTCTGGCAGGGAAGGAAACGACCGGATTTAGACAGGAAGGGAAGGAGAATCACTGTGGAATCCAAGGCCCAGCCAGCTCAGCGGCTACTATTACCTCCTTGGATTTTCCAAGTGGCTGTACTCAGAACTTTTAAATCTAAAGGGCTGTATGCTATAGCCAGACCCTGAAATACTCCAAGTTGGCTAAACTATCTTCAAAAGGATGCTTCAGAGATTCTTATAAACAATGACTAAAACTAAATTATGGTGTAATATTAGTTGATTAAGACAAGACTTCAATCTGCGTAATTTTCATCAGCTGGACACAGACAGTGGTAAAAACAATAACCCATGACTAACTGCATCCTAGCCGATGGGAGAACTGCAATTCAACGTGGCAAGAATAACAGCATCATTTTTTTAAAAAAATGGAAAGGAACTCTTTTTTTTTTTTTTTAAGACCGCAGAATAAAGGAGAAAAGAAAAACAGGAAAAGTGGAGCTCACTCAAGATTTTCAAATGTCAACAAAGTTCCAAAAATTGTTTCAAGAATGGACCCTTTCCTCAGAGGAAACAGAGAATGCATCAGCTTTCACCCCCTTGGGCCCGCGGTCCTCCCATGTGTCCCCCGAAATGGAGCCAAATGCATTAGCTCTGAGATAATCATATTACTGATACCTATAGTGAGGGGAGCCAGCCAATAAACTAACACAATCATAGAATATGTTATTAATAGCTTCAAGGAAATGTTGACTTCCATGCAGATCTCCATTTTTTCAATGCGGAAAATGAGACGTGCTTAAAATATTGTTGCAAGTAGAAACAGATAATTAAAGACAATGCCAAGCAATGGGGAAGATGGGCTGAGGTTTATTTGTCGGGCCATGCCCCTATCCTCTGGGAATTACCCACCCCCACCCATTGCTGGGCCCCTCAGAGTGCATATGTTTTTCTCTGTGGGCTTATCTCTGCCCCATACCCAAATCAGCAGGGCGGGACCTGGACCAAGCTGGGGTTCATAATCCTTTTTGGGAGGAAGGTAGGGGACTTAAAAATCAGAACTTAAAGTTGTGGGTCAGTCTGAAATGGAGAAGACAAAAACTCCTTTCTAATATCATATCCTGCTGTGTGGGTAGCGGGGTGTGCATGGCATAGGGTGGGAATATCTGAATATGCCCATGCCATAGCGGAGAAGGTCTACCATAGCGGAGAAGGTCTGCCTACAGAGAGGAAGAATGCAGGGAGTGTAGAAGGAAATCAAGAAGGGAAAGAAAACAAAAACACAGCTCCCTGGTCCTCCTGGGACACAAGCTTCTCTGCCTTGTCTTGATTCTGAGTCACTCCCCTCTCTCTCCAAAACACTCTCTTTTTAATTTCAGGGAGCAACTTTGGTTGCTTGCAACTAAAATAACTTTGTTTTAACTCAAACTAGACTTAATTGGTTGTGTAGGCTAAGTCATGCTATGGGAACATAGGAAACCGGAAACCCCCGTGGCTTAACACTAAGGCTCATCATACACACTATGTATGCAGTGTGGGCTGGCCTACGGCAGGGGACAGGGGAGTGGAAAGGCATTCACTCCATGTGATGACTCAGGGCCCCAGGCTGATGAAGATTGTTTATTTCATGACTATTCCATTATATAGTTTCAGAGTTCACAAGAGCCAGAGCATAGACATCACTGCACCAGCTCTTAAATGCATTATCCCAGAAATGACCAGGTTGGTTTTGTTTACAGACTATAGGCCAGAATCAGTGTTGAGGCCCCACTGGGGCTCAAAGGCCTAGAATGCCGAGCAAGCACGTGGCTATCTGGTGCACAGTAAACAGCTCTGCCACAGTAACTCTCCCAAGGCCCCTCAGCTACTGAGCAGGCTTAGCCACTCCACTTGACTATGTCCTCAAACTTCATAAGCATATTTTGGGAGAAGCTGTTACAAGTTTATAAAAAATCATTTAGAAACACCCAGACCTTATCTTAGAATTCACAGCCTTCTAGAATTCTCCACTTCCTCATGCCTATCTTGATTTCTGCGCATCCAAGGAGAAGGCATTGGGAGCCAGGCCCATCAGAGGGACCTACCTTTGTTGGCACAGGCCATCCACTTGAGATTGTCTGCAAAAGCCGCCTCCCGTCCAATGAGGTACGTGAAGATGCGGACCTGAGGGGAAGGCAAACACGCAGATCAGCGCTGTTCCCTTTTCACTGTCCTGCACAGACCACATCCCGGCTCACGCACATGTGGTTCACCTCGTTAATGCCCCATGCTTCCCATCTGGAGGAACATATTTAAAACATTTGAAGTACAGCCAGCTTGAAATATATTCAGAACGGGGGCCTTTGATCTTTGAAACCATGTGGCACTGGTGGTGGTTGTTTTTCGGTGTGGAGCTCGCGACAGAGGAGAGCAACGTGAAATGGGAGACTGGCAACATTACGGGCTGTGTTTTGCTGCACACATATGGACAAGGAGCATCCAGGTCTGGCCCGGATCCGCACAGGAAATGCAGAGTGTGCTCTTCCTGGGAATAAAAATGCCACTGAAAGACCCTCAACATTTCCCCCCAGTGGTGAGGATGGGCTGCAGACACCCTCTTGCCATCTGTGGTCCCTGACTTGATCTTAGGAGGTAAACAACTGGGACAAGAGGCACAGCCTGTGGCCAGGAGACCAATGGGGACCCTCTTAAGCCTCCCTGAGGTTTTGGCTCCAGCGTATGTAAAACCCTGGCTCTATTCTTTTCTATTGTTTTCCTAACCCTCTCTCATGAGAGCAGAATACTTCATTTTTTATGATAGTTGGCATATATTATATATTAGTTTCAGGTGTACAACAGTGACCCAACACTATATTTCTCATGATGTGATCACAATACTAGTGACCATCAGTCACCATGCAAAGTTTATTACAGTAATATTGACTATTTTCCTGATGCTGTACATGCCATATCCATGACCTTTATCTTTAAACTGGAGCTTTGTACCTCTTATTCCCTCTTAACTCTTCTTACCAATTCTCCCGTTCTCCTTCCCTCTGGCAACCATCAGTTTGTTCTCTGTATCTAAGAGTCTGTTTCTGTTTTTTTTTTTGTTGTTGTTGTTTTTTTGTTTTGTGTTTTAGATTTGACACATAAGGGAAATCATATAGTATTTGGAGAAGATGGAGAGAAAGGGAAACCCTTTTGCATTATTGGTGGGATTGCAAATTCGTTCAGCCACTATGGAAAACAGTATGGAGGTCCCTCAAAAAATTAAGGATACAACTACTATACAACCCAGATATTCCACATCTGGGTATCTATCTGAAGAAAACAAAAACATTAACTTGAAAAGATATTCAGGGTGGGGCAAAAGTAGGTTTACAGTTGTGAGTACTCAAAACACAGTTTATTCTGGTATTTTATGTATTAATTATTGTATTATTTTCCAGATTAACAACTGTAGATCTATCTTTGACCCACCCTTTATATACCCATATATCACTGCAGCATTATTTACAATAGCTAAGACATGGAAGCAACTTAGGTGTCTATCGATAAGGGAATAGATAAAGAAGATATGATATGAACAAAGAGAGAAAAGATATAGAGAGGAAAGGGAAGAGAGAGAGAGAGAGAGAGAGAGAGAGAGAGAGAGAGAGAGAGAAAGGAATATTACTCATCCATAAAAAGGATGAAGTCTTGCTATTTGCAACAACACGGATGCACTTTGAGAATACTGTGCTAAGTGAAATAATCAGACAATTATTCTAAGTAAACCACAACCCAGCTCCCAAAGTGGTACTTGAGGGTTAGGTAGAAGAAAAGTAAAGAATTAAAAGTGTTAAAGCCCTTTCATTCAAATTTAAAGTGAGATGTGGGTCAACACTACACAGTCCAAATAACACTCCTGGCAGGCCAAGCTCAGTCCTTCGGTCACATCCAGACCAGCTCAGGCACCCCCACTGCTCCTTCAGAGCCTTTTCCCACTGTGGTTGACGAATATCTGTGTGGTTGCCTCTGTGAGATTGATCTCCACTAGACTATCCACTTGATGAGGGAAAAGAAGGGCTAGATCTCTTGCCCCTGGCCGTGGCCCCATGGAGCACAGTGCTCATAACATCACAGATCCAGACATGAGTGAATAAAAATATATGAGTGGCAAAAATGAAGATTTTATTATAATTAGGAGTATCTGCTTAGCTGGGAATTACAACTTGAAGACTAGTTTTTAAGTGATGGTTTATTTCCAACTAAAAAGATGTTTAAAATATACATTATCGTTATGTAGCCATAGTCTGTCCTCATTTTCCTTTGGTGAGGCAGTCATTTCGCCTTTCAAGGGGGCTTCCTGGTGGAGAAGTCGGCCAGAAAGCCGGGCCTCTCTTCACTACCCTCCCTCCTTCCCCCACTATTCCCACTGGGGTCTGAGTAGCCAAGGTGGTTACCACTGACCCTCCAACACAGCACTATCTGTCCCTTGTTCACTTTGCCTATCTGCCCACTGTTGGCATTTAGCTGTTGTCTTCTTTAGTAGAAACGGAGGCCAGTGAAATAAAGGGACTTGATTAGTTTCAAGTCCTGATCTAATCAGAGTTCTCTCTGAGTCTTGAGACCTCAGGTAATACTAGGGTCTCCTCTTATCCCCCTGTAGACACTGGTTCTTCCAACACAGAAATCTTTACCCAGCTCTGAGGTCCAGCGCCAGCACCCACAGGAGATGGACTGGACTCCAGGCTCTTGAGACCCGAGACCCAGGCTGCTTTCATAACACTTTGCTGTCCATTTTCCACTTAAACTATTTAAAGGGGAAACCCTAAATTGATTAAAAAAAAAAAAAAAAAACCTGCATGCCCACTGGCTCTTAACCAAGCAGAAAACATAATAGAGGTTCTCAGGAAATGCAGCTATGAGTCTGTTTTGTAGGCAAAGCGGAAAAGACCCGACACAAATCAACCCATTTGGTTTGGAGTAAAGGTGCCTGTGTGTGCCAAACCTCCCCTGCTCTCCAGATGAAGAGCCACAGGATAAACTGAGTTCTCGCAGAGGCATAGTTAAAACTCAAGAATAATGCCGTGAATCATTCCATAATTCCCGATTTAAAAAGATGGCAACCCATTTGGAAAACCAGTAGGATTGTGCCAAACTTCAGACCAGACATGATTGCATTGCTCAAGAGTAATTGTGCTAACAATCATCACAATAATGAAAACCAGCCCGTACCCTGCACCCACCCCCCCACCACCATTGTGGCTTCTACAGTCAGCACCATCCCCTGGTTCAGGTATGTGCTAAAGGATTTATGGCAGTATATCTGTTTTGTTGGTTTGTGAAAGAAAATCAGAATCATCTTTAATATTTCCATTGATGTGTGTTCCTTGGCTCCCAGGGGACTGGCCTCCTTATCTGAGTAGAAATGGCGTGGAAAGGACTTGTTGCATCTCTGCCTATAAAATAAACATAATCAAACGATGCTGGGTTCACACCCTGGACTTCTCACAATTCTGTCTTTCAACTGGCAACAAAAAGGAAAGGGATTTCAACCAAAATAAATATTTTGAAGAGCAATTTAACAATAGCCATCGCATTTTATAGTTGTAATTTTTCAGAACCAGTAATTCTACCTCTAGGCATTTATCTGATGGACAGGATAACAAATACAATGCCTCTGGGGCCAAGATGGTAACAAAGATGACAGGAAGGGTAGGAGAACTGTAGAGTGCATGACCGCTTAAAGCCTCAGTTTTATACACTTTCTCAAATACACTAAAATGATAAAACACAAGAATGTTCAGTGTCATTATTTGTAATGGTCAAAAACTGTTAAATCTTAAGGGTCTCACGAGAGCTGATTGGCTAAAAACATATATTCTATTCATGGAGAGGAACACCATGCAGCTATGTATTCATGTAGAAAGACATCCATCAGAAATTGGTAAGGGAAAAAAGCAGGTTGTAGGATATTGTGCAACATGCAATCATTTTTTTTTTTTCTAAAAAGACTTACACTTATTACTTCAGAAATTTCAATTTCATTTGAATGTTTTCACAAATGAGTATTGCTTTAATAATTAGAGATCCCGTCTGACTGGTGTGGCTTAGTGGTTGAGGGTCAACACATGAACCAGGAGGTTGCATTTCAATTCCTGATCAGGGCACATGCCCGGGATTTGTGCTCGATTCCAAGTAGGGGGCATGCAGGAGGCAGCTGATCAATGATTATCTCTCGTCATTGATGTTCCTCCCTCTCTCTGAAATCAACAAAAACATATTAAAAAATAATTAGAAACCCCTTAAAATAAGAAGAAAGTAAAGACACCCCCATTTTGGAAACCATTCTGTAAGGACATAGGAAGCATAAACATGGCAGCGAACATCAAACACAGAAGAGATGATACGTGGAAATTAAACGTGGCCTCGCGCCTTCCTGGGTGGGCTGCTTTATTCCACTGCTCAGTGAACTGAGTGTGAAACCTCTGTGTAACTGACTTAAATTGTTCCTCATTTCCATCACTGACAGATCCTGTTGCCTGGTGGATTTTATTTCCAAGGGTTGGAGATTTTTCCCTAGGAAGTGCCATCAAACAAACTTTCACAAGTCTGCCTTGTGTCCAACCACTTTTCTGATGTGGCAAGTCGCCTTAGCAGTTGAGGGTGGTCCTGAGGGCCAGGTGCGTATCCTGAAAAGGCATCACGGCACAGTTCAGCCGGGACCGTTGTCAGGACGCACCAGAGTGCCCCGGAGAGCCAGGCCTCCGCGCTCACTGTCTGCAGGCACAAAGGCACCGCTCTCATTAACCGCACAAAGGCAGGGTGGAAAAACGTCTGCATCAACCTATTAGTTCATTTTGATCTTCCATTTAAGTTTGGATGTCTTTAAATGTTCTTTAAACCCAGTTAGGCTTAATAAAATGTTAAGATATGGACATTTCAAAGTTCAAAGTCACTTAACTTAATCTACTGAGTATAAAAGTTCCCAAATGAAACAAACAAAAAAACCCCCAACAAAACAGTTTTTCCAAAAAAATAGATGTATGCTTCTTTCTCATACAGATGCAATTCCCAGCAAAAACTTGAGAGGGCATCATTCCTTTCAACTTTTGGTGAATTGAGGTAGTCTTATTCCCAGGGGTCATGGGTCAAATTCTCTCCTTTCTACAACCATTAAAATAGGGGAGGGGAAGCAGCTGCCAGTAAAGCTATCAGGGGGCACTGCACAGCCAGAAAACAGGTCCCTGGTAATGAGTGCAGCTCAGCAATGCCCATGTCTTTGAGACAGTCCAAGAGCAGCAATTCACCATCCATCACAAGTAACTTCCAAGCACCTCTTATGTGTTGAGAGTTCGATGAATAAATAAAACAAATTCTCTGTCCTCGGGCAGTTCAGGTTTTTGTGAGAGTGAAACAGATAATAAATGGCAAATCCACATAGAATGTTTATTTGTTGGATAAAATGCTTATGAAGAAAATAAAACAAGGTAAGGCAATGGAGAGTAATGAGGGCGGCTGTTGTAGGAAGGCAGGGAGGGATGATTTCCCTGATAAGGTGATGTTTGAGCAGGAATCCAGACCCAATGGGGTGGTGGAGCAAGACATATGGCTACTGGGGAAGAATGTTCCAGGTGAAGGGACCAGATGGTACAAAACCCTTGAGATAGGGATGCTCAAGGATGTGGAAGAGACCAGCAGGGATGGGTGGAGTCAGCTAGAAGAGGCAGTAGAGGGTGAACTTGGGCAGACAACAGAGACCAAATCATGTGAGCCTTTGTGGCAACTGTTAGACAGTGGGCTTCCCCCCGCCGCCCCGCCGCCCCCAGCAAAAACAGAAACCACAGGGGGACTGAGCAGAAGCCTGACATGAGCAACATATAAAATTGTGAGAGGCCCTTCTGTCTGCATGTGGAGAATAGCCATGGACCGTGGCGCTCATCCTGGCTGCCCTGATTTTCCTGTGACCATATAATTCTGCATGTTCAGGTCCCATCCCAGATCGATTACATCAGGCAGGGCCTGACATTTAATCTCCTATGGCATTGCGCTGTGTAGCCAAGTTTGAGAACCACAGCCACAGGGAGATAAGGAGAAACAGAGGCACTAAGTAGGAGGCCACTGAAATGTTTCACGTGAGAGGTGAAGGTGGCTCTGGCCAGGGTAGAGAGAGCGGTCAGACTTCTCTGGGCATCAGAATCATTAGGAGCTTTCAATCATATGTGAAAGCTTGTGCCCCCAGCACCCACCCTCCAGAGATACAGATTAAGCCCAGGCATCTAGATTTTTCAAAAGTGCTCATGGTGGGTCTGGCACAGGTGGTCTAAGTCCAACATGTAAGGAAAAAATAATAGCACAAAGAAAAGGAGGACTGAGCAAAGGAAAGCAGGACTGGGAATTAGAAATCACTGGAATGTTGACCAATGTCACCCAATCGATTTAATAAATTAATCAATAAATACATAAGGAAAAAGAGGGTTGAGGCTGAACAGCCCAGTGGGTGGTTAAAAACAAAAAGGGAGGCACTGGCTCAGGATGGCATTTTGAAAGAAGTTTGTGTCAATCCAACAAGGAAGGACTATCAGACATCAACCATCCTGGGCAGGCAGGAAAGTGCAGACCTGTGCCCGATGCCTATGGCTGCTGAGCTGGTTTTACACGCAAAGCACTGCTTCTTGAGATTACAATAAGCCCACTCTTCTCTCCCCCAGATGCAGAAGAAAGGGCCTGGGCCAGGGCATCTGGAATAACAGTTTTTCCAGTTATAGGAAAGAGAAAGCAATCTTCTATTTTTAAAATAACATTTAACTATAGACTCAGTATTTCTACCTTTAAAAACATGCAAATTATATGGGTTATGGATATAAATGAACTTTTCTAAAAAGAATCCTCCAGTACCTACAGGTGCCCATACTCATGGGTTTGGGCTAAGTGGCAGCTTCTGCCAGTAACCCGGAGGACTCACCTGCACGGCTTCCCACCGGCTCCTGACCCTTCAGACTCACTGCCCAACTCGATCATTTCCTAAAATACCTCCAGGATTTCTCAAAAATAGTGCATGACTTCAGCTTTATGGGGATGTCTCCTGATGTCTTTATGTTTTAAAGTCAATTTGATGTTGCTCAATACATTCTTCATCTGTATCTTCATAAAACATATTCCTAATCCACTCCTAGTATTATCTGCTCATTTCTATGATTGCTGATGCAGGGAAACGTTTCTGAATACGATCTTTAATCTCTAAGCCGAAGATGAGGGTTTGCCTTGATTATTCCCCCAAATGCTTCATAAATCACTACCCCCATGTATCTCCCTGAAAATGCTGCACAAGCAGAGGTGGGCTCAGGGCAGGTTGACACCATTGGAAACAGTTCTACTGAACAGGCGGCTTTAATCTGGACGCCATGGTGCTCATAGTAAAAGGAGAAACATCCTCATCTGGAGGATGAGAGAGGCAAATAAGGTAACGCTGCTCTGAGCAGCAATGAAATGGGGAAAATTGAATTAAATTACAAAAGTAATAAAATTTCAACAAATGAATATCACAGATCATTATGAAAAAGGAACTGTCATTTGGGGATGCTCTGAGAATCTGTACAATCTCCGTCCTCTCAAGCACAGTCCCCAATACCTCATGTGTAGTATTGAAAAGATTCCAAATCAGAAAAAAAAAAAAATCACCACGTAGTCATCTCCCAGTCAGGGGATGGGAGTTCAGTTTCATGGTCACGTGTTTTGTCAAAGTGAAGGAGATGGGGGTCACTGGGTCACAGGCACTGTGGCCTGGTTTAGCACAGGGAAACAGGAGATTACACACCATGTAGTGGAGCAGGAAGAAGTCAAGCAGCAACGCCCTCCAAGGCGGGTGGTAAAATTCATCCCGGGGGCAGATCAGTGAGTGCACTGACCATGTCTTTTTATTTTTTGTATCTCTGATCATCTACTCTCTAGAGCCATACTACTGTGGAGGGACCACCCCTTCCAGGCTCGGCTAATCCCTAAGGATAGTTAACAACTTGCTTGCCAAGTGCACCTGGTACAAACCAACCAATCCAGAGCTGAAGCCTCCGGCCACCTCAGTTTCTCAGGTGCTCACAGCCTGGGCCATTATGCACTTGATCTAATCACCCTAGGGCCGGGCTCCAGGCAACGAGGGGCAGCCCCTATGCCCCAGATCCCGCTGTAATACTCAGTAGTATTCAATCCTAAACCTGCCTACCCTGCTTTGCCTCTTTCTTCTCAGGGAAACCACAATAAAGCCTTCACCCCACCAGTCTCCCCTCTCTCTGTCCACATCTGGCCTTGGTGCTGTCATGAGGCTCTATGTGGTATGGCATGACCCTGGCTTCTAGGGGACTACAAGTACAATAAACTTCCGCCCTGACCAGTTTTGCTCAGTAGATAGAGCATCGGCCTGCGGACTCAAGGGTCCCAGGTTTGATTCCAGTCAAGGGCATGTACCTTAGTTGTGGGCACATCCCCAGTAGGGTGTGTGCAGGAGGCAGCTGATCAATTTTTCTCTCATCGATGTTTCTAACTTTCTATCCCTCTCCCTTCCTCTCTGTAAAAAAAATCAATAAAACATATTAAAAAAACAAAAACGAACTTCCTTCCTCATGACAGTCATCCCCACGTTTGTGTGCCTTACCATATCAGATTAAACAAATCCTGAGTTACCTTAAAAACAACCAGGAATCAGGAGACCTGGGTTCCAGTTGGCTCCAACTCCACACTTACTTGTGCAGGCATCTGAGTAAGTTAGTTAAACCCTGTGAGCTGTGCTTTCTACCTACAGCAGGTGGATCGGCCCTCCATCCCACTCACTGTGATCAATAGCAAGTGAGATAATGAATGAAAAGATAGGTCAGAAGCAATGAATTCCAGTAAGCTTGGGTTTACTTGTGTTTCAGATTATTTTCTTCAATAACATCACACAAAGTGGGCTGAAGAAAGTTGAATCTCCTATCCACAGATGCTCCCTCACACTGCCCAGAGGGTTGATTGAAGAGAAAATTGATTTTTGTGGGTGAAGAAGAGGATTTTCCCTAGGGGAGAGTTTTGACAAGTCATCACCGATCTTTGTCTTTACCAGGGACAATGGAATCGCCAGTTCCTAACACAATCAGAGGTGTGACAATGACAACTTCTATTAACCTTTGGAGAATCATTAAGATCCACTGTGAACTTGGCCAGGGCTATCTAGGCTCATGGTAAGAGGGAACTTCCAATGGTTCTTTTCGCCTGGACCCTAAAGAGAAAATGTACAGGGAAAGAACTAAGGGTGGGAAGCTTAAAGACACAACTAGGCCTGCCTTTCTCAGGACCTGAGAGAGAACTTCCTTTTTCCTTAGTGTATTCAACCCTGAATCTGTCTTTGCCTTCTTCTGCCACCTACTCAAGGGTATGGGTCAGGGAACAGAACCCATTGGGCCTTGGGCACAGATGTGGCCCTTGTGAGTTCTCACTGGGATTTGGGTCAAAGCCCCATAGTAAGAAGCAGCCTATATTGGAGAAAGCACTTACTCCCTGCCCGACCTGCTGCATCAACACAGTGAAAGGTCATAGGTCAAGGATTGGGATTTTGGTATTCTGTCCAAATCATTCTCAAATTCATTAAAACCCACAGCTGTTGTGAATTCTAAGCTAGCACAATTGTTTTCTTCCAAGGTTCTTGTCACTTCTATTTTCCCAACCAATCTTCCTTGTCACTAAGAATTAGCTGAAAATAGCAGTTTCTGCTGTCACCTGACCTT
>PVJC01033934.1:0-19097 GCA_004026665.1 Murina feae
ATCAGTCCATCCCAAGCTCTTTTCTCTGGAAGCTATCTAGCGAGAGTGGAGTCTGGAAACATCCGGAGAGCAACGAACCACATTCTTTTAGTCTGAAGAATGGGACATTTTTCCAGAACTGTAACCTAAATATATGAGACCTCTCTTTTGGTACAATCCGGTCAAATAGTTGTGAACTAAATGTATATCAAGAAATTCATAAGCTTAAATGATAAAAAACTAAAAATGTATCCACAAAAATGTAAGCCATTTCAAGAATAGAAAACACCATTCATCCTAAGAAATAACACCCATTGTTCTTAGCAATGCTACAATGACTTCTAGTCATAGAACTTGGACCAATTTGTTTAACAGGGGCCTATCGAGCTCAGTCGTTAATATCAACAACATACAGAGACATGTGCATTAGTGAGCTTTGCCCTGAAGAAAGATTGTGATTTTTCTTTTTCTAAAGACTCCATGAACAGCCATGTTTGTTGAGATACATGTCTACAGTAAAAACTATATTCCAAAGCTGCATAAAACAGCAACCTTATTAAAAGCTGTCTTGCTGTTAATTTCCAACAACACTTACAGTTTGAAGAAAGTTGTTCCCAGTTGTAGCAGTAGCACATGGGGGAGTCGGTGCTCATGGACAATCAGAACCCCTTCTACAGTCCTCCTCATTCCAATTTTATCAAATTCCTCCCTCATGCGTTGAAATCTGGCTGCAACAGAGCTGTCCTTCTCATAGAGGGGTTCTTTTGTACCAAAAGTATAATTGGTAAGAGGGTACCTGTGATGCAAAGGCAAACATTAATATTAAGCATGAGAACTTGAGACCATGATTTACCATCATAGACACCAACCACACACATATACATACGTGCATAATAAATACATAACATGTATATGGTAAATAGTGTATATATTGTACTTAGAGACATGGGATTTGTCCAGAGTTACACAAGTAGTTAATGAAACAGCAGAGACTAGAATCCGGATTGTGGAACTCTAAAGCTTGACCTTCTATTAGATCAAGCATATGTACCACTATCCTTAAGGCCCTTAAATGCTTACAGTAGTTATCTGGACATCTGGTAGACCTCTGGTTTTAGGTTGTGGCTGGTATAATAGCATTGCCAAGCTGGCTAATGTCCTTTGCGCTCCTCTGACAGGTAACCAGAAATTCTATTAGCTTAAACGACTAATCTCTTTTGTCTGAAGGTTGGGCTACCACTTCCGTCATCTCTTCTGTTTTTTCTACTTCTCCCAGTCAAGTACCCTCAGACGTTTTTAGTACCATAGCCCTTTCCTCTTTAGATGAACTCTTCTTTCCCCTCTAAAACCTTTTAGCCTTCTGCATTTATTTCATTCATTATCCTTATTCTTCCCGTCTCTTCACTCATATCTTCTACCCCATCTGAATATTCTCTCCTTCTTTATCAAGATATGGCTCATATTGTTGAAGACAGTTTTCATCTTGCCTAGCAAGGATCACTTTTCCTTAGAAATACTATGTGTGTATTTTTATCACACGTATCACCTTGTAACCCCTCAATCATGAGACTGACAGTAAGAAGCCCCTGGTTGTAAGCCTCTGATAACAATGCTTTGACACACTGTCCATCCCCCAGGTATTTACCTAGTCTATAAAAATGCATAACTAACCCACTCTGCTATTCCTCAAAGGAGTGGCCAAAACTTAAAGCTAGTTTGAGCCCAGCCATGATGGCTCCGTGGAGGGTTCGATTCCCAGGCAGAGCACATGCCTGGGGTTATGGGCTCAGTTCCCAGTGGGGGACGTGCAGGAGGCAGCCTATCAATGAATATCTCTCATCACTGATGCTTCTATCTTTCTCTCTTCCTGTCTGAAATCAATTAAAAGATACATTTCGGGGGGGCTGGGCGAGGAACGGACTTACTTTCAATTTAGATCTTTCTTCACACACATGAATTGATTTACAACACGATTATTTCTGAATACTGTATTTATCCATGAGAGGAAAAGTACTGTAAATCCATCAACCCATAACTGTAATGGAGCAAAGATTCAAACATTTTCACCCGTAATGGCTCAGTGCAAATTGATCCAATAATCAAGGCAAACCAAGGGAAAACTGTGAGTCCTGGTTCTAATCACCACCACAAGCTGTGCTTTCACATTGTTTAAAAGGGGAACATTTGCCTTTCCCACGTCATGTGAATCTTACAAGGAATTTTAAAGGCGCGATACGCAATGAAAATACATCATGTCAATGTAATAGCTATTCACTTGAATAGACACAACCATCTACCAATTCCAGATTTCATAAGCCCCAAAGTTTTATTATCTACATTTCCAAGCCTATCAGCTGTTTTGCCACATAAAACAATAACCATCTTTGCAATTTCAATTCACTTTTGAAGGAGGGAGATTGATTTGAACATGAAACGGAGGAAACATCTAAGGTGTCTATCAAAACACCAATATCAGAACATCCTTGCATCTTTTTTTTAAAGTGTGTTTTTATTGATTTTAGAGAGAAAAAAGGGGGTAGAGGGGGAAAAAAAAACAACACTAATGAGAGAGGGAAACATCAACAGGCTGCCTCCTTATGCCCTCCCACTTCCCCCCACTCACTCCCCACCCCTCGCCCCAACCAGGGATGGAGCCCTCAACCCGGGCTTGTGCCCTGACGCGGGCTCAAACCGGGGACCTTCTGGTGCCATGGAGGATGCTCAACCAACTGAGGCGCCCTCGCACCCAGGGCAAACCCTTGCACCTTTTAAACACCGACCAGGACTAAGTGGCCACGCCCTCCATGAAGGCCAGCATCGCAGCATCACAAGCTCTCGGGGCAATTTCTTGAGTAAGACACAGCTCACGGCCAATGACCTGCCACGGCGAGATTCCTAGCGAGAGTGGCCTCCACGGGCAATGGCTTCAGGTGCTCACACGGAGGAGAGGTGCAGGTGACAAAACGCGGCCACAACGGGTTCCCGGGGGGGGGGGTTGCATTACAGACCCCTCCACGGTCTCAAAGCCCAACCGTCCCCGCACCCACCCTCCTAGGCGGACGGGCGGCTGGATGCTCTCGCTGCGGCAGAGAAGACACATGTGAACGCACAGGGCAGGCCAGACAGCCCCGAGCCCACGAACACAACGCGAGTGCGTGAGCTGAAATGCAAAACAGCCGTTAAGAAGAAAAAAGGAAACTAACCCTACGCGTTACAAGCCAGAGAACTGTTAGCAATACAGACACCGTTATCTTGCGGGTATCTGTGGGGAGGTGGAGGAAAGAATGAATTCAAAGCCAACTAGGGTTCTTGCTAGGAATGCGGGCGCACGGGAACCAGCCTTCTTCTGGAAAAAAAGAAAAAGCCTCTCCAGTAGGACAGGACTCGACCAGCGCTTCTCAACCTGCGGGTCGCGACCCCTTTGGCAGTGGAGCGACCCTTCCTAGGGGTCGCCTTAGACCATCCTGCACATCAGATATTTACATGACGGTTCATAACAGCAGCAACATTACAGTTAAGAAGCAGCAACGAAATAATTTTATGGTTGGGGGTCACCACAACGTGAGGACCTGTCTTTAAAGGGCCCGAAGGTTGAGAACCACGGCTTGGCGCTGGCGAACGTGGCAGGGGCCTGCAGGGGGTGAAGGCGCGCACTCCCCAGCGGGAGTCGGGTGGTGGGAGGCACGGAGCCGGCGAGGGCGGGGCGCGCCCCGCCGGCAGGAGAAGATCGGAGTCTTCAGCAGCGAACTTGGGACGGGTAACCCGGCAGAGGGCGGCTCGGGCGGGCCAGGCCGCACTTACAGGTTGATGGTGCGCTCCAAGGTGAGGGGCTTGGTCTGCTGGATGTACTTGTTGCCGAACTGGTTGACCCCCCGGGGCCAGCCGGTTTGCGAGCGATTGGGCGGCACCACGGACATGCTGGCGAGTGCTGGCGGCGAGCGGAAAGGGAGAGAGGCAGGGAGGCTTTCCCCGTGCGGGCAGCGGTTGTCTGTGTCCCACTCAGCAGCCGCCGCCCGCCATTAACGCTAGAGCGCTAGAGGAGGCGGACGCCCGCCGGAAGTGCATCCAGAGCCTCGGGCGGCAGGAAGTGGAGAGGCGGGAGCCAGCCAGGCGGAGCAACCACTGGACCGGTGGCTGGTGGGATGTCGCAATATTTCGAGCTTCCATTGGTAGGCCAGGTATGGGTTCCGCCTCCTCTCGCTTCGGTGCTTCTTATTGGGTGGCGCTGAGGAAGAGGGCATTCTGGGAATTGTAGTCTCCGGGAGCCGCTTGGTGTGTGCGTGCGGCGTGGGTCCGCAGCTTCTAAGGAGATGAATGAGAAACGGCCCCCTGACCCTCTCCCGGAACGGATGGGGAAGAAGAGAAAGAAGGAGGTGATGGCGGCGTTTTCGGACGCAGTCACGGAGGAAGTCTTGAAGAAGCAGGTGGCTGAGGCCTGGAGCTGCAGGACGCCGTTCAGTCACGGTAACCGGGTGCTGTGAAGTGGGGAGCCACCGCGCGGGGCCTGGGGCCTCCGAAAGGCCTGGCGCACGAGCCGAGCCCGGAGCAGCGGGGCCGCCAGGGCAGAGGCTGTTGGAGGGAGCGTGCCTTTGCCCCCCGTCCCCGACCCTCCTGCCTGCCCTGCTGCCCCGCTCGCATTGCAAGGTCAGTGTGGATCCGGGAGCCCGAGAAGAGGCGGACGGGCAGGTCGGAGAGTTTGGGGAAGGAAGTGGAGGGCATGCGAGTTCTGAGTGGGATTCTGGAACTAAAGATGACTACTGGGATTCTGGAATCCCGCCGCTGGCTGTACGTCGCCGTGCGTGGGTCCAACTTTTTAAAACTTCACTTCCTTCCTGTGTGAAACGGGGTGGCGACGTCGTGTTTCCCTGGGAAAGATGTTGACTGAGATGAGTAAGCGAACGCAGTCTGCGTCTATAAATGTGTCCCCCGGCAAGGACCAGTTTGGACACACACTTAGCTGGGTGGCTCGGGTGATGTTTTCCTCGGAAGGTAGTGCTCGGTGGTCCCATGGTAGCGCAGCTGGAGCATTTGAGCGACTAGTAGGCGGCCCCGGAGCGGACTCGGCTGTTTATGCCCGGTTCGCACCTGTCGGGGTCGGGGCCTGCGGGCTGGGGGCGCCGCCTGCCTTGAGCGTCTGCCCCCTGGTGGTCAGTGCTTGTCATAGCGACCAGTCCTGCAGTTCGGTTGGTTTGCATATTAGGTAGGGTTTTAGGTAGATAGGTAGTCAACATAGATAAGAAGATAGATAGATGATATAGATGAGAAAATAGATAAGATAGATCAAACCCCGCGACCTATGAAAGTAAAGCGTGTTGTGGGGGGAAGGGACCTACCAAGAACGATTCCAACCTCAGCCTCACGTATCGCCTTATGCAGCCGTTCTCAGCCTGTGGGTCGAGACCCCCCCACACCCCGCACTTTGGCGGTCAACACAGGTTGAGAACCGCTGGTATTAAAGGCTCGCGGCATTAGGAAGGTTGAGAACCACTGCTTTAATGCAGGTCCTCCTGGTGGTGACCCCTCCCCCCAACCATAAAATTATTTTCGTTGCTACTTCATAAGTGTAATGTTGCTGCTGTTATGAATCGTTATGTAAATATCTGATATGCAGGATGGTCTTAGGCGACCCCTGGGAAAGGGTCGTTCGACCCCCAAAGGGGTCGCGACCCACAGGTTGAGAACCGCTGGTATTAAAGGGTCGCGGCGTTAGGAAGGTTGAGAACCACCGCCTTATGGCATAAGCACTCCGCTCGATGCATCATGCTATCCCTTCTAAAATTTGCCAGAACTTTGAAGCGCTGAGTCCCGGAGGCTCCGAATGCACCTGGAAAGGGATAGCCCCAGCCGTAGGCAGCTGCCCAGGTTGCCTCGTACCTGGGTAAGTGTTACACTGCTGGGAGAACAGCAGCGGGAAGCTGGCTGGCATCCTGCGCCTGGTTCCTGCCGGCTCTGTTGCTAACTATACCAGGATGCCCGCATAATGAAAAAAGGAAAGAAAGACATGAGAGCTCAGTGTTTCAAGTGCAAGCTCTGTATACACGCAGGGATTTCTCAGTGTCCTTATCTGTGGGAGGGAGACCGTGATCGCGTCTGCCTTAGCGTGTGGTAGGGAAAGTTAAATGAGATGCTGCATGCAAAGAAAGCACCACGGTGCTTGGCGCGTGGTGGCTGGTGGTGATTGTTAGGTGGGTACATCATCTAGCCCACCAGAGGCAGTGAGGAAAGTGTGAATTAGAAGGGGTTATGCCTGATGGTTGTTTTTGTAAAAAAACACACACAAAAAGACACCAAAGTATGTATGTACTAACTGCTTTAGACAACTTAGGAAGAGAAAAAGGATCGAGGAAAATTGCCAGCCACTATTGCTATCCTCAGTTTTAATTTGCTACTCTCATTTTAAATGTGGGGGGAAGGGATAAATTAAGACTCTAAAATATATTCACTTCAACAAGTAAACATTAAACTAACCCCCCCCCCCAAGAACAGGAACTTTATCTTAGTAATATCACCTGTGTTCACTTTAAGGCCTAATATTTGAAGCGCAGTATCATTAAAAAGTAGTGTTGGGTGGGTAAAGAAAAAAAGGGAACAGCTTATAATCCCCCAAATCTGAGACTTCTGGTATTAGATTCCTGAAAATTCATGACCATCCCCTTTTGTATTCTCTGTACTATGCTTCTCAGGGTCAAAAATACAAAAGAAAAATAAGCCATAATGTTTCCTTCCCAACAGAAGCCGTTGTCATGGACATGGACCCCTTTCCTCATTGCGTGATCCCAGACTTCATCCCAAGCCAGAACTTCTTAGAAGGGCTTCAGAAGGAGCTTTTGAGCTTGGACTTCCATGAAAAGAATAATGATTTATATAAGTTCCAGCAGGTATGTGTGACCTTTCCCATTAGTTCTTCCACTTCAGAAACTTATTTACAAAAAAATTAGTACCTTTATACTTGAGGTTTTAGATTGGGTTCGCCTTGGAGGGCCTTGCCTTGATGCACGTGACTCATGTATGAAGGAAATCCTTTTTTTTTTCTCTTTTCATGATCAAGTCTGATGATTTGAAGAAGAGAAAAGAGCCTCACATCTGCGCTTTAAGGTAAACATGTCATCATATTTGTTGGGTGCCTAATGTTCCAGGTTAGCTAGTAAGTGCTTTAAAATGTTATGTCTTAAATCTCTGGACGTATTATCCTGTTTTGTAGAGGAGGAAACAGCCTCCTCTGTGGGAAATTAAGTAACTTCAAGGCCACCTTGGTGAAAAATTGAGGGCGCTAAGATACAAGCCTGAGTCTGTCTGATCCCAGGGTCCAAATTCTCAGTGATAAAATGTTCAGCTTTGTGAGTAGCCAAGGAAACAGATTAACACTGAAGTTACTGTTCTTCACATATTAGGTTGGCAAATACTAAAAACAAAAGCTCCCGTGTTGACAGAAATACAGATACCTTTACACACTGCTGCAGGCTTTCTTAGAAGTGGTTTTGAAAGATGTGTCAAAGCCCTTCAAATTAGGCTTTCTCTTTTTGTAATGTGATTCTACTTACAAAAATTTATCCTGAGCAAATAATAAAGGATGTGCTCTGGGAATATTAGCCCTAAACTATGCATGTTTAAAGTGAGGGAGACACTTGGGAATAGATGTCTTGAATACACAGCAACCTTCAGGAAAAAACAGTTGTGGCATTTACCCAATTGTAGGCCACACTATGACATCACAAGTTATCTTGTTTGCATTTCTAGGAAAATTCTGTTTGAAGATTTCCGGGCTTGGCTTTCTGACATTTCCAAGATTGACCTGGACTCAACCATTGACATGTCCTGTGCTAAATATGAATTCTCAGGTGAGAAAGATAAAGCCCTGATGTCTGTGAGATTTAAAGGCCTTATCTAAACAATGGTAGAAAGATAGTGTCGGTGTATCAAAATCCTAGACTATGTCCCTGTATATCATTAGGATCTTAATAAGGAAGATCTGACCTGGCTCATATACAGAAATGCCCTTCATATTGGAAGGTATAAGGCAGAGGTTCTCTTTGGGATTATGATGAAAGCTATTGACCATATTTTCAGAAAAATGCTGATAACATACCAACTTCCCATATGTCAACAATATGGAGACTCAGAGATGATGTTGTAAACTCTCCTCTTAGACTGCGTAAGGAACAAACGTCTTCCTCAATGCCATTTTTTCTTTTTAAGTTTGAAGGTAATAAATGAATATATAAACAGTATAGAAATATACAGTGTAAACCTTGACAGTCCCCTTCACCTGCTCTTTGTCAAACCCCGGCCCCCCAAACTTCCGAGGTATCCATTGGCACCAGTTTGGGGTGCATCCTCCCAGTTCCCATTCTGAGCATCTGCGTGTCTCTTGAAAACATGCTTGGTATTTTGCCCAGAAGGAAAAGTGTTGTGTGTTGTTTTAGATTTAACTCTTGTCTTGGAAGTTCAACTTAGTAACAACTTTTCGAGGATAACTTAGTGATACACATGAAGACTCATATCAGATGATTCTTTTTTAACTTTATTTTTTCTTTTTCTTTTGAAGTAATTTCAAACTTAACAGAAAAGTGGCACACATGGTACAGATCCTTTTTTTTTTTCCTGTTTTACTTGAAAGTAGGTTACAGTTGTGGTGCTCCGTGAATAACTTCAGTAATTCCTACAAGGACATTCTCCTGCATGATAGTGATAAACCATTAAAATCAGTTAGTTCCATTATTGGCTGCTCTGCAGCAAAAGGACCCAGTCCAGGATCATACATCGCATAGGCTCCTTTTAGAGTTCTCCTTTTCATATCTGTAATTCCCTTCTTCGGCTGAGAAACCTGTGTTACATTATCTTTAATATATTTATTCACTGTAGCATATTTTCCTCTCCCACCCTACATAGCTCCCACCTTGCTCAACCCTACCACATGGGTTTAGAAGTTTAACTTGAGAAATTAATGGGAGCAAGTACAAAAAGATCTTTATGCAATAATATCCATTGAAGCATTCTTAATAGATAAGAAAAGGGAACAATGTAACACAGAAGATTGATTAAGGAGGAGGGATGATTCATAATCCATAGTAAAATAACTATGCAGCCGTTAAGAGATGAAACGTATATGGAAACACACTTGCCATGTTGTAATTTTTTAAAAAGGCCACAAAACAACCACTGAGGATACCATTTCTTTTCTAAAGCAAACACGTATGTAGAAACAATATTCGAAGAAATATGTAAAAATATTGTTAGTGATTCTATGTCTAATCACATACATGCTCTTCAGTGTTTTTAGAATTGGCCGTTTTATTTCTATAATCATAAAAAAGAAGTCAGTGTCATTTTAAGGCTGGAGGAGCTGACATTACAGATGAATGTCAGGAGGCTTGCTATAAATGCAGGGTTGGGTCCCAGCTGCTCCTTGTCTGTGCAGGGACATGCAGCTGTGCATTCAACTTGCAGATGCCCTGCTCTGCCACGATGATGAGCTGGAGGGGCGCCGGATTGCCTTCATTCTTTACCTGGTTCCTCCCTGGGACAGCAGCTTGGGGGGTACCCTGGATCTGTACAGTGTTGATGGTAAGACACTCGCATGCTCTTTAACACCCATAGCTACTTCCCAATCCTTATGCACAATGTCTGCGCTCCTCCAAGGAGATAGAATCCATTGATTACAGTAGCTGCTGCAGGAGGAGTGAATGCCAGCCCTGACCACCGCCTCCCTGAGTTGTACTTGAGACAGCGATCACTGCAGAGATAAGTTAGAGTTGACTGAGATGACGAGCAGGCAGACCTGGCATCTGAATACAGACCGTGGAAGAGATCAGCCTGTGCCTGTGAATCTGCCAGGACCAGTCCATTTGACAGGAAATCGGGTTGTGTGTTTAATAAATATATTTTTATTGATTTCAGAGAAGGGAGAGGAAAGGAGAAAGAGAAACATTGCTAATAAAAGAGAATCATTGATTGGCTGCCTCCTGCATGCCTCACTAGGATCAAGCCCACAACCTGGGTATGTGCCCTGACCAGGAATTGAACCGTGACCTGGTTCATAAGTCGACGCTCAACCACTGAGCCACGCTGGCTGGGCATCAGGGTTTTTTATTGTAATGACTGACCCCAGAGGTTGCCTCCTGGAAACTTTCAGCCCTCATCCAATAATAGATGGGTGGTGTAAGGAGGAATGGGTGTCACCTGGCAGAACTAGCAAGTATGAATGAAATATCGGGAAGGGTGGTATTTGGGGATCACAGGGGTACATATAGAGACACTTAGAAATCTGAGGACTGTTGGGGTGAAACGGGATGGCCTGGAAGAGGTAAGTAAGTGCTAACTGGTTTGCGGGTCTGTTCTCTCCTGGTGCAGAACACTTCCAGCCAAAGCAGATTGTCAAGTCCCTTATCCCTTCGTGGAACACACTGGTTTTCTTTGAAGTGTCTCCAGTGTCCTTTCACCAGGTAAAGATTGTAAGCTGTATAGTGCTCTATCCCTGTCAGACCTAGCTGGCCAGATGGTTTCACACCTGGCGTGAAGGATCTGGAAGTTAGTGTCCTTGGCTGTAATCTCCCTCCTCGTTCTTTGGGTTGATGTGCCGTTGGTTTTGTCTTTCAGGTGTCTGAAGTCCAGTCTGAAGAAAAGTCACGTCTGTCTATAAGCGGCTGGTTTCATGGTCCTTCACTCACCAGGCCTCCCACGTACTTTGAACCTCCCATACCTCGGAGCCCTCATATCCCTGGAGATGTAAGGATGAGCGCCTGCTGCCGGCTTCTTATCTTAGCCGCTGTAGCATACCAGGGGTTTTTGTGGTTTCGAAAGTGACTGCTGCTGCTAACGAAACCAGGCTTTGAGCTGCCCTTCCACTTTCCTTAGAGAAACTTGGCTGGTGTCCTTCTCGGGCTGTTTCCCAGCACTTTGTATTTAACAAGGAGACAATTACAAATTGAGGATTTGCACGTATTATTTTACTACTGTGAAATGATGTGAGAACAAAAGCAATAGAATTAACTCACCTTTTGCATCTGCTTCTTTGTAAGCATGAAATTTTGTATGAGTGGATCAACCCTACTTATCTGGACATGGATTACCAAATTCAAATTCAAGAAGAATTTGAGCAACAGTCTGAAATTCTCCTAAAGGAGTTCCTTAAGGTAGGTCCGCATGTCCTGCCCGGCATGTCTTGTTTGCATGCAGTCTTGCTGCTTGGGTGGGTGAATAGGCATCACTAAGGGTTTTTTGTTCCTGGTTAGAATGTTTATGTCATCCTCTCCTTCAAATAAAACATATAAATGGTGTTAACAGCTAACATTGTGTGCTTAGTGGGTTAAGAGTCCCTTGGGTATTCCCCATTTCTCTAGAATCTTGATACACCGGGGGACGGGGAGAGAAGCTTCTACACTGGAGTTGTGTGTCGTTCCCTTCCTATTCATTTGATAACTGTGATGCGTGCTAGGACTTTCAGTGAGACAGATTGCTAATTGAGCAGCACCTATTGAGGAATATTTGACAGTGATGAAGCAACACTTCATAGTGGGAAGAGAGCTAGAGCAGAAGTCAGAGACCTTATATTCATGTCCTGGCTCTGTGATTTACTAGCCGGACCAGATCACTAGTCCCTGAGCTCTAAACCTGCCTTGTCCATCATGAAGGGTTGTGAGGGCCAGACGAGATCACGTCACTGGTGCGGTACTTCACAGTTGACCCTGAGTCCCATGGCATCACCGTCCCAAGAGCAGTTCCTCCATGAGAAGAAGGTTGAGACAGTACATACTTCTCTCTCCCTCAGAATTTTATAGCTAACATTAGCATATTAAGGAATTTGAGAAGTATTATAGAAAATAAATGTCTTTAAACCCTATGTAATTCAGCTTAACTACACCATGCTTTGGAATCCTTTTTGTACTTGCTGATAGGCCTACTACTTTTAGAACACTCCTTGGGAAACTGCATTAACCAGGTATATAGCTCCTATGAAAAATATTTCAGTAGGTTGACCTACTTCTTGTATTGAACTTAACGTTTTAAGTTTAGAATGTAGAGTAAATGAATTAGATGAGGCCTAGAGAATCCATACTGTTTACAGATTTTCATGTAATTACATTGACTGTTTTGCTTTAATTTTTCCCCCCTCACATCTTACAAATTACAGAGTCTATATTATGATCTTCATTTTATAAATGAAGGGGTTTGAGAGGTTAAGCAATCTGATACAAGATGAACAATTATTTAAGGAAATGGTCCAAATAGACACTGTGTCCCTTGGCTAAAGCACGCTGACGATTTGTCCCATCTTTCCTCTGGCTTCACCGTATCAGGACTGGGGAATGTTGTGTGAAAGGGGTGAGAGTCAACTGACCCCTTTAAGAATCAGCCAGATGATTCTGCAGAGCTTCGACACCAGCAAGACCAGGGTGGGGTCATGGGGAGATTTGCTGACTGCTTTATTTGCTCATTTTCCAGCCTGAGAAATTCGCAGCAGTCTCTGAGGCCTTGGAAAAAGGAGGTGTGAAATGGAACAGCCGAGGGCCCCCTAACAAAAGGTAGAACCCATCATCCAAGACATTTGCTTCTGCATGTGCCACCTGCCTGTCTCTAGGGCTCACTTCCCGAATGATACCTGGTTCCCAGGGACATCCATAGCAGGCCCGAGCAAAAGCTCACTGTTGTCACGTGTGCTTTAGTAAACTATGCCAAGAATTAAGGGGAGCGGCACAACAACAATCAGCTTTCATTCCATGAGTACCTTTCCATCTGTGGCTTTGCTGAAAACTGCCATTGCTGCTCTCCAGGTTTTACGAGAAAGCTGAGGAGAGCACGCTTCCCGACATCCTCCAGGACTGCATGGCATTGTTCCGCTCCGAGGCATTGTTCCTGCTGCTGTCCAACTTCACAGGTCTGAAGCTGCATTTCCTGGCCCCTTCCGAAGAGGAGGAGACGGAGGCCGCTGCTCCTGAGAGCACTGAGGAAGGGGCGGGCAATAGCTCCTCGGAGCCAGAGGGTAATCTGGCCTCTGCCAGCAACAACAGTCCACAGAGCACTGAACAGGCAGACCCAGAGCCAGAGGAGAACGAAGCCAAGGGAGGTAAGCTGATGTCATGGCTCACCCTGCTTTTCCACTCAGCACTCGCCATTCAGTCACGCATTCAACAAATATTTCTTGAGTATCTACTGTTTGTTGGGTCCTGTTTTGGGAGTTGGAGAAAAAAAACACAGACAAGGTCCTTGTTGTCCTTGAGCCTACCTTCTGAAAGGAGAGGACAGCATGGCTCAGGGGTTGAGTATCAACCATGCAGTTTGATTCCTGGTCAGGGCACATGCCCAGGTTGTGAGCTTGATCCCCAGTGAGGGGCATGCTGGAGGCAGCCGATGGATGTTCTCTCTCATTGATGTTTCTATCTCCCTTTCTCTCTGAAATCAATAAAAGTATATTTTTAAAAAGTAAGAGGTAAGGACAGATTGTGTACACCAACAACTAAAACGTCAAATAATAACATGTTATACGGATCGTTTCAATAAGGTTATGTGCTGAGGAATGGCAGAGTGGCCTCTTAGGTGAATGGGCAACCTGGAAAAGCCTGTCTAGGGAGCTATCAGCTACGCTCAGATCTGAATGGCAAGAAGAATCTGCAGGAAGAGCATTCCAGGTGGGAGGAACAGCTGGTATATCTTAGTAGTACAAATGGAGGGGAGAGATATAACTGGCTTTGCCTAAAATTACTCTCAAACACAAGAACATAAAGAGAGGAATGTGAGCAGCTTATTTCTGCTAACGACCAGTAACAAACTAAGAAAAACTTGCTGGCACTTGGATAAATAGGAGGGATTATTAAAAGTAGAGAATAGAAAAATACTAGAAATTTATGAGGTATCACTTCTGTGGGAATTTTGGCCACAATAACTGAGCAGCTACAAATTCAGCTTAAATGTTATGGTTCATATGAAATGAAGTTAGGAGGTCTGTTCCCCAGCTCTTCTGGTCAGTTTATCTGCCCTGCTTCCACTCTGATTTCCTGACTGCAGTCAGAAGAGCGAAGATGAGGGAGATGGATGCCGTGGAAATGAGACCAGCAGTGTGAGGTGCTAACCACACACAGCATGACTCAGGGTCTTTAGTCTGCTGTGCTATCACTTTGGTCATCACAGATATTTAGAGAAAACAAAGTGTTTCTCCACTTTTCCTTTTCTATTTTGCTTTTATGGGAACCTGCAACTTGGAAGAAAATTTACACTAGCAACCAAAAGGTGCTTATTCTGTTACTGCACATCTGCTGTGTACAAGGCCCTGGCCAGAGCCAGGGGGAGGGAGTACAGAGGTAAATGAGAAAGGTCACTGTTTACCAAGTTTAGCGTCTTAAAGAAAAGCTAAAAAGCTTTTTTTAATAAAAGCTACGAAGTTGCTGAAGCAACTTTAACAGTGTTAATTCAGTAAGATACCCAGACCTGACAATTTTAATTTTGTTTTTAAAAATATATATAAAAAAATAACATCAATTACAGAATTTTTAAAAAAACAAATCATTGTCATTCCCTTGCAATCTAGCAGTGGAATCAAGGTTATTTTCATACTAGAGGCCTGGTACATGAAATTCATGCACAGGTAGAGGCCCTAGGTCTGGCTGGCGATCAGGGCCCATCTGTGGGGCAACTGATGGGACGATCTGGGGGCCCCTGTTGGCACCCACCTTGGCCAGCCTGGGGCCTGCAGTCTGGGAGCCGCTCCTGCATTGAGCATCTGCCCTCTAGTGGTCAGTGTGCATCATAGCGACCAGTTGTTCTGCTGTTCGGGTCAATTTGCATATTAGGCTTTTATTATATAGATTTTCTAATCTTTTATTTTCTTAGAATCAAGAGTTCCCATGTGCCAGGGAGAACTGAGGCGTTGGCAGACTGGTCACTACACTTTAATCCATGACAACAGCAAAACTGAGTTTGCCCTGGACTTACTTCTTTACTGTGGCTGTGAAGGTAGGAGGGAGGATGGGAAGCAGTGGCTGTTTCCTTAAGGGGGCAATCTCTCCTGCATGCCCCTCTCCAACTGAACTAGTTCAGAGGTATGTGCCTTGTCCAGGAGCTCAGATCACAGGAGCTCAGTGTTGGGAGGAGCATTGGGGTCATGAATCTCAGCTTCCCAACTCAAGTAGGATTTGTACCTGTGACCAGGGTGTGGGAGATGGACCAAATCATACATACTTGTCCTCTAAGAATGCCCCCCTGCCCAATCTACAGTTTTTATGTAATTGTCCTTAAATTTTACACTTAGTTCTTAGTGTTCAGTTCTTTAGTGTTGATTGAGTGGTAAATTCAGGCTCCTAAGTCATAGGGTTGGTTACTACTAGACTCCCAATCCCCAGCAGCACATGTGACACTTGCAGTGAGAGCTTTCTGACCACCGTTTGTTTCCCCTTGGAAGGCTGGGAGTCTGAATATGGTGGCTTTACTTCCTACATCGCCAAAGGGGAAGATGAAGAGGTAAGTTGCTCCTCATAGCAAACTTATCTTTTTAGTTCTTGATGCTTTCCTTCTTCAAAAACCCAATTTTTATGAACTACCAATATCTTTAACGGATAAATCCATGTTGGTCAGCCTGGGAGTGATCTAGTAATTTCTAGTAGGAAGTATTCGGCATGGAACAAAGATGCTAAAGGCTAATCACTAAGCATTTATTTATTCTACCCTAAGAAATTCCAAATGAATTAAGAGCCACATGGTACATTCCCATCAGTTTTTTCAATGTAATAAATGAATGCATTAGGTGAAATTTTTCTGGGTATGTATTGGAATGGACTTCGTTGGAAAATGACTTGACAGCTAGAGCAATAGCTCTTCCTAGTGAAAGCTCTTTACTCTCCCCTATGGAAGTACTTGATAGTCATCTGTTCAGTGATAAATCACCGAAGAGTTCAGAATAAGCTCTGCGTTCTGATGTGTCCTTGTATTTGCCTGTTTCAGCTGCTAACAGTGAATCCAGAAAACAATTCTTTGGCATTGGTCTACAGAGATAGAGAGACTCTTAAATTTGTCAAGCATATTAACCACCGAAGCCTAGAACAAAAGAAAACCTCCCCAAACAGAACAGGTTTCTGGGACTTCTCATTCGTCTATTATGAATGACCGGGCTGGGCGAAGCTGAGAAGAGAGACGCATCATGGGCACTGGAAAGGCTGGAGGAGCTGGCATCAAGCAAAGGAGAGCTACAAGGTAACCTGTCTTGACACTTAAAACTGCGTGGTTGGCCTTCAATAGACCTCAAGTGATTGTCCTCAGTCTATACCTTGAGCTTGGAGAGTTTTTAAATGTGGGTGTTTTGTTTTTTGTTGTGGTTTTTTTTTTTTTTTTTGGAGGGGGGTTGTGGTAAAATATGTGACATAAAATTTACCATTTTAACCAAATTCCACCGCATATGGTAGTTTCTTCCCCACACAATACCAAAAAATACCAACTCTTGGGTTCTCTCTCCCAGAGCAGTAATTTTTTAGCAAGAAGTTTTGGCTGCAGGATCTCTTCAATGCCATTATATATACTTACCACTACTACCGAGTGAGAACGTACAAATCCTGTGGGGAGAGTCTGACAGACAGACACCAGAGGCAGGCTCTCCAGTCTTCAGGAACTGAACATTTCCACAAAAATTGATTCCTTCTCTGATTGACACGAAGTCAATCCACATAGACAGTTTTGGAAACTACTTAGGAACTGTCCATGTGGTATCATTTTAGGAAAAGCAGATTTCTGTACCATACAAATAAAAAGATAACTGAGGAGCGAGAGCACATAGTGTGGGCAGGGGCCAGACGAGAACGAGGGAAAAGTGCAAACCAGCAGGCTGTGTGGGCATCATCTTGTGCTTTCGTTTCAGAGTGAAATGGGAGATAATTTAGTTCTGTGATCACAGGACTCTGCTTTGACACATTTGTAACTGCTAAATATAAAATTTGAAACTTTAATGATGTTGAAAGCCATTCTTGTAAAGCATGTCCAGGGTTGCATAATAGTTATAAAGTTCCTAGTTCTTTGATTTCTAAAACTACTGACGGCTGACTGAGGACAAGACAGTCTCAGGGGGAGTAGCAGATGCTGTATGTGCTGAAGGCATTCGCTCAGCACTGCAGGAAGATAAAGCCGATTAAGATGCAGCCCCTGCCCTCGCTAAGAGGGACTTAAGATTTATATAAACAGGATGTAATGAGGTTAAAGAATAGACCTGGGAGAGGAACGGTTTCCTGAGAAGAGAGCATTTCAGGTGAGCCTTGATGTGTGTGGATAGGCAGATATGGTGGGAAATAATACAATCCATTCTAAAATGTTGAGTACCTGGTGGTGGTGACTTTTTCAAAGGGATGCTCAAAATATGACTGAAAAGCTTTCCCCCAAATAGCAAAATCCTCAAGATCAGCTTTTACATAAAGACCGAGTGTTTGCTTAAAGCTTCAACAAAATTCAGCAACAAAATAGAGCTTAATGTGTAGCTTCTAGAAGGCACCAGATTCTATCAGGATAGAAACATAGGGAAGTAACTGATAAGCAGTTTTTCTCGTCCCTAAGTTGAATATGGTGACTTCTAAGAAAAGAAGGTAACTGAGTGTGCTATGAACACTTTCATCTCATCCAGTCCTACTTGCTTGGGAACAGTTCAGAACAGCAGAAAGGACCAGGACTACTTGGTTTCAAACCTCCGCATGACTCACCAGGCCAAGCTGTGGGACCCTGGAGGAATGAACAGTCTGCCTCTCTGAGCTCAGAGATACTAGTATCAAGGGGATCAGAGTGATGTGAAAATACACTTACCACCTGTAAGTTAATAGTATTTAAAAGTATGTTGCTTCTGGCTGACGCCGTCAAGCCTTGCCCATGGATTTGTAACATCTAAGAAGGCAGTATTTCAACTAAAGAACCAGCAGAATGGTGAGATGAGAGTGTGCTGTTAGGGCCCCTACAACAGAAAAGGGCCGCACAATTTAAAACTAGTGCCACGTGGCTCTAACCGGTTTGGCTCAGTGGATGGAGCGTCAGCCTGCGGATTGAAAGGTCCCAGGTTCGATTCCGGTCAAGGGCATGTACTGGTTGTGGGCACATCCCCAGTAGGGGGTGTGCAAGAGGCAGCTGATCAATGTTTCTCTCTCATCGATGCTTCTAACTCTATCCCTCTTCCTTCCTCTCTGTAAAAAATAAAAAATATTTTTTTTAAAAATAGCACCACGTAGAGATTTTCACCTCAGCAGGTATAGGTTAGACAATGGTTGAAAATGAAAAGGGCTCAATAGTAGGACTCGAGTTTTGCAGATAGCTCCGTGACTGGCGAGTAATTAATCCCTGCACTTCAATTTCTGCACCTTTGAAGCATAAGATTCTTTACTACTTCAGGGATTACAAAAAGTAACACAGTACATTAAGGCTGTCTTTTGCACTTACAGGTTAAAAATGTAAAACAGAGGTATTATAAGGCATAGTCTCATTAAAAGTAGGACTCCATAAAGCTCACCTATCAGAAATGGAAGACATAATCCAAAAGGTCAACTGCTTGCCACAGAGGAAAGGCCCCTCTCCCTCAACTACTTAGGAATGAATGATGTTAAGATGTGAAAATGGACTAAACTGGTCCTGAAATCAACCTTTAGGCAAAATTTTAGCTCTTAGAAAAGGAGTTGCTGCCCTGGCCAGTTTTGCTCAGTGGATAGAGAGAGCATCAGCCTGCAGACTCAAAGGTCCCGAGGTCAGTTCCGGTCAAGGGCACATGCCCGGGTTGTAGGCTCGGTCCTCTGTAGGGGGTGGGCAGGAGGCAGCTGATCAATGATTCCCTCTCATCATTGATGTTTCTTTCTCTGTTCCTTTCCCTTCCTCTCTTAAATCAATAAAAATATATTATTTAAAAAAAAAAAAAAAAAAAGAGGAGTTGCTAGATTGGCCCCACCTCAGCTTTCTCTTCCTGGTAAGCACACACCTCGGCAACATTTCTCAGCCGGGCAGTCAGGCTGTGGAGTAGGGGCAGAAAGGAGCGGGCCATTTCCAGACCACAGCCTTGAAAAGCTTTTCCTCTTCTGCTGGCTTGGACAGAAGTAACCGCAAGGTCTTCACTGCCTGCAGTAGAAGTGGTCACCCAATCCTTCCTGAGGGAGGTGGTCCGCGAGGTCCGAAAGGTT
>PVJC01033935.1:0-19097 GCA_004026665.1 Murina feae
TAATAAACTCCTGAATCTGCATATGAAGCAATCACTGACTTTTACAGAGAGTAAAGTTTGAAAACTTGGTGTTAAACAAAAAAACTTCCTAGAAATGCAGGGACTTGCACTAAATTTCAAACCTATTTAAATAGCAACCTGCAGCATATTCAGAAAGGGTGAAATCAGACACACCCACAGGCACAGAGACTACTAGAATTCGAACAATGATCACCTACCTAGAATTACTGGCTTTATTCCATGTTAATTTTAAGCATCTCGTGTGAAAACTGACCATTTCTCTTGAGCTGACTGAGATCACAAAGGTTTTCCTTATATTTGACCTACCATCTTCTATGATAGTTGACCCCCTATGTAGTCATTCATTAGAAGTCCATATAAACATTTATTATGGAACCAAATATCTAGTTGATTCAACTAGTCCTGTTGCTTTCATTTCTCCTTTCTAAGAATATTACATTTGACTAACCTCAGTAAATTCTGCTGATTATTTCTTCCAGAGATCCTCTTCAAGGTAAATACAAAGGCATGTGTGAGATCATACTAATAGAAGTCCTCAAAGAATCAAGAAAAGCATTTCCTGTTCTAAAGAGACAGTACATGAACCCCCCCAAAATTTGTTAAGACAAAAGGGAGATATTACAGAATATATGACTAACATTTCACAGTCTCGAGCACTTATCATATCAAGTCTTAAGGCATCAATTTAGTAAAAGTTTTAAAAATGAGACGTTAAGAGTTTCAGAAATTTCCTAACGTTAATAAATTAAGAGCATTTCCCCCAAAGAAAGATACCATAGAGTTTTCCTCTCCTACACCAGAGGGGAAAGCAACAGGACAAAAAAACAGTTGGCGTGGGGTCCTAAGAGGATCTAGGAACGGGGCATAATTTCCAGGAGATGGGGGGACAAGCACTTCATTTTATTTGAATCTAGAATGCGTTTTAATCCTGGATCACTCATACGACCAAGTCGACTAAAACTGGAATTTATTAAAACCAAGAAGATTATATACCGACCTGCAACTCACACCAAGCAACCTCAACCCATGTTTCAGTGTCCAGTCCTTTATACACTGTTTTAAAGGCTCCTCTTCCCAGCTCTATGTCAAATTTCAGGAACCTGCCACTAGGAGAAGTAGCTACAGCCTTCATTTCCGCTTCTTCTTCCATTTCCTTTTCATTTTTCTCCTTGAGACAATCTTTGGAGGATTCGGAAGTTGCCTTTGAACATTGTGAGAATTTGGCTTCTTTTTCACTTCTTAGCACATTTGCAGGAAGCTTTTCTCCTCCTGGAATATCTGCTGTAGTCTTCGTTCTCTCATCTTTGGAGGAAGAATCAATAACTTTGTCATCAACACTCTTGCGGAAAAATCTCTTCCTTTCAATAGTTTCCCCCCCAGCAGAGACGGTACTGTCATTTTCCTTCAGTCTAGCTTCCACTGTCAAAGTGGCTGCCATCTGATGAACTCTGTTTTCCAGTGAAACCTCATCAGGTTTCTCAGAATCTTCTGTGCTAGCTGGCTCCCCTGAATCAGTAGCCATTGTAATTAAGATTGGCACTAAAAATTTCCCTGTTCTACCCTTCCTCAGTCCAGTTACATCTCAGGTATCAGAATTATCAGAATGGACTTCCTTTTTATGTGGTCATGTTTCCATAGTAACCTGAAAGGGAAAAAAGGACATTTTAAAATTACCTCACAAAGGAAATCATTAAGGAGAAAACAAGTCACCTGATTGTTTAATCCATTTTTTCTTAATAAGAAGTTTGTTCTTTTTTCTGTCCAAGCTTAGCAACCAGCAGACTCCAGGGACCATGTCTTATCTTGTTTACCACTGTAACCCTCAGTGCCTAGCAGGCTACTTGGCATATAGCTCAGTAAGTCTTCATATTGAATCAATGTTGGTTAGGAAGCTAGTTCTCAGTTTCATCTATCAATCCATCATATTTAAAACAAGTATCTAAACCTGAGTTCACTTAGCTACAAGGTAAAAGGTAACACACAATAATTAAAACAAGCACATTGTTTCTCAGTAATTGTTTTTTGTCTAAAATTCTGGAATCTGATGGTAGTCTTTTTTATTGTGGTAAAATATACTTAATATCAAATTTACTATTTTAACCATTTTAAAGCATACACTTCAATGGCTTTAAGTATAGCCACAGTGTTGTGCAATCTTCACCATGATCTATTTCCAGAACTCTCCATCCTGGATCACTTCATCATCCCAAATTCTGTACCTATTCAACTATAACTCTTCATCTCCCCAGTCCCTAGTAATCCCCATCCTACTTTCTGTCTCTGTGAATTTGTTTATTCTAGGTACTGCATCTAAGTGGAATCATACAGTATTTGCCCTTTTGTGTCTGACTTATTTCACTCAACAAAATGTTTGCAAGGTTCACTGATGTTGTAGCAGGTTATCAGAATTTCATTCCTTTTTAAGGTTGAACAATATTATATTGTATGTATACACCACATTTTGTTTATTCATTCATCTGGTCAATGGATTGGGGTTGTTCCACCTTTTGAATACTATGAATAATACTGCTATGAACATCCAATTGTACTTTTGAGGTACACAAATACTTGTTTATGAGTTTGCCTCAGATTTTAGCATAAACTACTATAAAATATTAACATACAATACGAAAAAATTAAAACACTATACTAAATCTTTTAAGAAACACTTTAAAATATGTATCCTCTAAAACCAGCAATTCTACTTATAGGAACTTGAAAATAGAAAATAGTCCATTTGTGCAAAGATTTAATTATAAAGACACTCATTGCAGCACTTATAATTTGGAAAAAACTGTAACTAAACATAAGCTTAATAGGGATTTAATTAAATATCTCAAAATGAGATGGATACAGTATTTTTAAAAATCCACTAGCTTTTAATGAGATTAAAAGACATCTATATATTATATGGTTAAATGAAATATATACAATAAGCCTTCATATATACATACATAGATACATACATGATATTAATTCTGAATGTTATAATTATGGACTTTCTGCTTTTCTGTATTTTTCACAGTTTTCCACAAAGAACATATGGAAATATGTGGAACATATAAGGAAAAAGTGGATTTTTTTTATTTTTTTAAAATTATAGTTTACATTCAATATTATTTTGTATTTGTTTCAGGTGGAAGGCAAAATATTTCAAGGACCACTTTGTAAAGTATATGATTGTCTAAGGAAAAAGTTTTTCAAATGAATGGTTATACTACCAATAAGAAAATTCTTCTCTTCTCACCACAAACATGCATCACAAAGTTCAGTTCTGTCTATTATTATGTTATGCACCTTAGAAGGCACTTTTTGTCACAATAAAAAATACACAGAAATATCAAATTTGAAAACCTGAGAATAACAATCCTTAACTAAGACAAAATGGAGAGAAATACCCCAAACTGCTCTACATAGTAAACATAAATTCTATCAACATCCACCTAGTTTATTTGCAGAAATTAACAAATTGATCCTAAAACTCATAAAACTTTGAGGGACCAAAATAGCCAAAGACAAAACAATCTTGAAAAAAAGAACAAAGTTGGAGGACTCGTCCTTCTGAATTTTAAAACTTAGCACAAAGCTATAGTATTAAGACAGCATGGTACTGGCATAAGCATAGATGTAAAAATAAATTAAGGAAAACAGAGAACCCAGAGATAAACCCACTTATTTATGGTCAATTTTCAATAAGGGTATCAAGTCATTTCAATGGGGAAGGAACCCTCTTTTCAACAAATGGTGTTGGGACAACTGGTTACCTATATGTAAAAAGAATGAAGTTGGACACTCTAAGGAAGGTTTACTGGAAGAGATGCTGGAACTGAGTCTCAAAGAAAGAAAATTACCTGATCCAAGCAGAGGAAGATTACAAGCGAAGTCATGAGACAGCATGGATTAAGTGTATGAATGGTACCGGGAATAGTTTACTGCATACTTTAGAAGCAGGCAGATGAAGACAGAGAGCAGATATAAAATAAGACCAGTTAGAAATCTATTGCAATAATCCAGGAAAGAGATGCTGAGGTGTGAATGAAAATACTGGCAAGAGGGATAGAGTCAAGACACATTAAACAAAGTTCTAAATTCAAGGTTTATTGCCTGAGTGAATATAGTTTTGAGGGGACAGGAAGAATCTAAGATAACCCCCAGACATTTGCCTATCAGATGACACTACTAAGACACATACACCATCTAGCCTCAGTGTCTAGTAGGCTATACCATTTAGGCTTGTTTATGAGTAAGTATACTCTATGGTGTTCACATAGATGAAATTACCTGATAATGCATTTCTCAGAACCTATCCCTATTGTTCAATGGTGCATGACTGCAAACTAAGGACTTATGAGGTTACATTGCCAAATCAATGTATTTCAAAAGTCAATGAATTAGAATAGTATTACTTTCAAGTAAGAAAAGGTAACTAATAACACCTCACTTAGGTGCAGATTTTTTCTTTAACTTATTTTCAACAATTTGAACTTGGGAAAAAATATACAAAGAATCCAATATACCCTTCACTCAAATTCCCCAAATGTTAACATTTTAGGTGAGATATTCTTAAAAATATTATTCACTTCACTTAACTAAAGGTCAATTATCCAGAAGCCTCAAGAACAGAGATCCATAAGGCAAAAGGACTTGTAAAAACACAAAAATAGGTAAAATAAGAGAATTTAAGTAACTGCAGAAATTATTTTTAAAAAGTGAAATCTTACTCGGAACCCTAACATAAAAATAGAGGGGCAAGCAGTCCTGCTCTAGTATAGCTCTAACACATTCGGTTACCTGATTTTCTAAACTATAGGATAAGAAGCAGAAAATCAGAGGGATGGGGAAAGGAATGTTCCCTCAGCCTTTTAAAAAACAACCTCAAGACAATTAATGCTATAGAGACAAAGAGGGATATTTTATAAGTATGAAAGATTAATTCATTAGAACAATAAAATTATATACATCTAAAAACAGAGCCCCAAAATACAATAACACCTTAAGCGCCCAGCCTGTTTTGTCTTCTGGATGGAAAATATAATGTCAGTCACTGGTGACTGACTGGGCGCTTGATGTGTTAAGTTAAAACTGACAAGAGCCTGACTGGTGTGGCTTAGTTGATTGAGCTTTGTCCCATACACCAGGAGGTTGCCCAGTACAATTCCCAGTCAGGACACACGCCTGGGTTGGGGGCTCAATCCCCAGAAGGGGGCATGCAGAAGGCAGCCAATCAATGATTCTTTCATCTTTGATGTTTCTCTCTTTTTCCCTCTCCCTTGCTCTCTCTGAAATCAATAAAGACATATTAAAAAAATAAAAGATGCCACCAAGAAAGTGATACACAAAAAGCCTTGGAGATAATATGTGCAAATCATTTATCTGATAAGAGACTAGTATTCAGAACATACAAAATATTCAGAACATACAAAAAATTCTTACAAATCAATAACGAAAAGATAAATAATCCAATGGGCTGAGGATCTGAGTAGACATTCTCTAAAGAAGATATACCAATGGCCAATCAACACATGAAAAAAATGTTCCACATCATTACTCATTAGGTAAATGCAAATCAAAAACTAAAATGAAATACTACTTCATACCTATGAGGATGGCCACAATCAAAAAGATGAACAGCAACACGTTGTTGGTAAAGATGTAGAGAAAATAGACCCCTCATGCATTGCTGGTGGGAATGTAAAACATTGCAGCTGCTTTGGAACATAATCTGACAGTTATTCAACAAGTCAACATAGAGTTCCTATATGATACCATCTACCCAAGTGAAATGAAAACACATGACCACACAAAAACTTGTACACAAGTGTTCACAGCAGCTCTATTCAAATAGCCAAAAAGTAGAAATGATCCAAGTGTCTATCAATTGATGGCTAAACAAAATGTATTATATCCATGCAATAGAACAGTATTCACACAATAAAAGGGATGAGGTATGAATACCTGCTACAAGGATGAACCTTAAAAAAAACTTTATGCTAAGAAAAAGAAACCAGAGGAAAAGACCATACCCTGTATAGTTCCATTTATATGAAATGTTTAGAATATGCCAATCTACAGAGACAGAAAATAGATTAGTTGTCGGCTGGGGCTGGGGCTGGGGCACAGGAATAGCACTGATAGCAAACCAGCACAGGGGATCTTCTGGGGTGATGGAAATGTTCTAAAATTAGATTGTAATCAAGAATATACAACTCTAGCCCTGGCCGGTTTGGCTCAGTGGATAGAGCGTCAGCCTGCAGACTCAAGGGTCCCAGGTTTGATTCCGGTCAAGGGCATGTACCTTGGTTGCAGGCACATCCCCAGTGGGGAGTGTGCAGGAGGCAGCTGATAGATGTTTTTCTCTCATCGATGTTTCTAACTCTCTATCCCTCTTTGTGAAAAATCAATAAAATATATATATTTTTAAAAAATATACAACTCTATAAATTTACTAAAAAAATCAATGACATTTATATTGGTCAATTTTATGGTATGTGAATTGTATCTCAAAAAAATATGATATCCCTGTTTAAGATCCTAAAATATTTTGACTAAAATCAAAGCCATCATAATATCAAATATGCCTTTTTAAAACCATACTCTCTATGGTTTTAAACCACACCCCCTTTCTGTCCACTCTCCTTATCTTCAGCCTGGTCTCCTGGGTTGAGAATGGCTGTTCTGAAGGGAAACTATTGACAACAATAAAATGTAATAGCTGGGAGCCTTAGGGTAAACAATGAATAAGGAAAAAATTTAACTAGGCCAAGAACTTCACTAAGCATAGTATATCTGGGGCCTTTTCATTGTGGATCCACTAGCTTTCTTGAACATAAAAAACAGTTCCAGAAAACAGGTTTTGGGGTGCAAGAAACCTGGAATCAAATATTGGTTCTGCCTCTCACTTCTCCGAGTAGATCTGAGGCAAATTACTTAACATCATTCATCCTTGATTTCATTTGTGAAATCTCACAGGACTGATATGGAAATATACATATAAACTATTTAGCATAGTGCCTGGCATAATAATCAATAAATGGAAGTTATTATTCTCTATTTCTTAATAACCCCTAGTGGCAGCCCTATATTAAAGCACTATTCAACAATACTCAAAATAGTAAATTATTTTCAGGACATTATATTTATTTTCAATAAGGCCAAAAAGTATATGATGCATTCTTTTAAAGCTTTGCAGTTGCATTGCTATTGGGATATACTTCAGTGACCACGATAATATCTCTTCTACATTCAGCAATACAGAAACACAGTGCATTGAAATAGTCTACAAAAATCAGGCCTGAGCCCAGCCAGTGTGGCTCAGTGATTGAGCATTCACCTATGAACCAGGAGGTCATGGTTCAATTCTCAGTCAGGGCACATACCCAGGTTGCAAGTTCTATCCCCAGTCAGGGTGCATATGGAAGGCAAATAATGGATGTTTTACATTGATGTTTTTCTCTCTCCCCCCTCTCTTCTCTTCTCTTCTCTTCTCTTCTCTTCTCTTCTCTTCTCTTCTCTTCTCTTCTCTTTTCTTTTCTTTTCTTTCTCTCTCTCTCTCTCTCTCTCTCTCTCTCTCTCTCTCTCTCTCTCTCTCCCCTCTCTTTCTCTTTCTCTTTCTCTTTCTCTTTCTCCCTCTCTTTTTCTCCCTTCCTCTCTGAAATCAATAAAGAAGTTTAAATATATATGATTCAAAAATCAAAGAGAGAGGTATATATGGACACTCCCAACCCTGTTTGCCATTTAATTCCCACCACTCCAACATGTAACCACTTATTCAATTCTTATAGCCCTCCAGAGTTTCTTTAGGAAAAAATAAGTCAATATAAATACATGTTCTCTCTCCCTTTCTACACAAAAAGTAGCATAGTATGTACTAAATTTTTTTATAGTTACAATATTTTTATTGATTTATTTGAAAGAGAGAAAGGGTGAGAAAAAGATTTGTTATTCCACTTCTTTATGCTTTAATTGGTTGATTTTGTGTGTGGCCTGACTGGGGATGGAACATGCAACCTTGGCATATGGGGACGATGCTCTAATCAACTGAGCTACCCAGGCTATCCTATATAATAAAAGGCTAATATGCAAATAGACCGAATGGTGGAATAACCAACCAACCAATCGCTATGATGTGTGCTGACCACCAGGGGGCATGTGTGAAGCATGGTGGACATTGGCCACTGTGGGAAGGTGGAACAGGTGAGCAGGGTGCCAGATCAAGGCAGGGTGCCGAGCGAGTCTCTAGTAGTTATCGAAAATTCTTTGCTCCCATGCACCATGGTCCTGCCCAGCGTTCACACCTGCTGCCAGCACCAGCCCCGCTCACAGCTGCTGCCAGCACTGGTACCACCACTCACACTTGCAGCCAGAGTCGCTGCTCACACCTGCTGCCCAGTGCTGGTCCCTAAGGGCTTCTCCACCTCCCCTCTGCTCCTAGGGGCAATTGGGGCAGCCACCGCTGCTCGCACCCAATGAAGGCACCAGCCCCTTTCGCACCCACGGCTGGTGCTGGCCACTGATGGCCCCAGCCCCTCTTGTACCCATTGCTGGTGCCAGGCCCAATTGCTCCGCACCATCAGCAGGTGCGAATGGGACTGGCGTCAGTGTGTGGGAACAGTGGTGGGAGGGGGCAGCCAGCAAAAAGGGGGTGGGGATGACTGGAGGGAGGGGCCGGGCAGGGGTGTGGAGGATGGGCAGAGACCTGCCCCTGTGTCTACTGCAGCCTCGCGGCCCACAGTTCCTTTCAAGATGCACGAATTTGTGCACTGGGCCCCTAATAGTCACAATATTTTAGGATATGTTTTTCCCTGTCCATACATAAATGTTCCTCATTCTTATTTTTACTACTTATATAGCACTCAGTTATTTGCTATGCTAGATAACATTGCATATTTCATTTTGCCTATGTGTGTACACATATATGTAAATATCCTGAAATAGGATTGCTGGATCAAAATAAATTTGTATATTCAACTTGTATTGAAACATACTAATATATTCAGAAGAGTACACATAATTCAAGTGTATCTTTATATAATGCTGCCAAACTGACTTCCACAGGCATTGTACCAATTTAAACTCCCACCTGCAATGTGTGAGAGTATCTTTTACCCCGCATCCTTTATAATAAAAAAAGGTGCTATCAAATGTTTTGATTTTTTAACACTCTGATAGGTTTAATAAAGGAATCTCTGTATGGTTTCAATTAGCATGTATCTTATGAGTGAGCTTAAACATCTTTCACATAAACAATAATTAAAGTCAGGAATTCCTATTATCACTGCTATCACTTAAGGAAATAAGACCTACAAATATTGGAAAGTAGGAGACAAAACTCAAAACTTGCAGACTACATGATTATCTATCTAAAAAATCCAAGCAAAATAACTACAAAACTATAATAAGCACTAAACAGCAGAGCTCAGCAGAAAAACCAAAGACAAAATCAACAAACAAATCAACAGCTTTGCTAGAACTCAGCAATAATCAATTACAAAATGGAATTTAAAAGACAACTATCCTAAACTGAGGGCTAGAGCAGGGGGCTAGGCAACCCCACTAGTGGGGCAGGAAGGGCTGGGTACCCTGGAAGGAAGGCAAGTAAGCTGATTTAAAAAAATTAAAAAAAAAAAACCTATTCTGTTCATAAGAGCTGCAAAGCTATAAAATATTCAACTAGAAATAAACTCAAGAAGTGTGCAGCCCTGGCCGGTTTGGCTGAGTGGATAGAGCTTTGGCCTGCAGACTGAAGGGTCCCGGGTTCGATTCCAGTCAAGGGCATGTGCCTTGTTTGTGGGCACATCCCCAGTGGGGGGATGTGCAGGAGGCAGCTGATCGATGTTTCTAACTCTCTATCCCTCTCCATTCCTCTCTGTAAGAAATCAATAAAAAGTATTTAAAAAAAGAAGTGTGCAACACATATAAAGAAAGCTGTACATTTTTACTGAAGTACATAAAAAACACTTTTTCTTGGTCCAAAGATTCAATATCAGCATCTTCACATTCCCCGCCAGATTATTCCAACTTCAATGCAAACCAAATCAAAATCTCAAAGATATTTTTTGTCCAAAATTGAAAAGCTGACTCTAAAAGAATACAAGGAAATCCAAGAAAAACTTGAAAAAGAAAACAATGAGAACTTGACTTACCAGGTATTACATACAGCTATAGTAAATTAAGCAGTGTAGTTTCATCACAGAAACAGACAGATGGACTACTACAGTAGAAAAATCAGTACAGAGTCCTGGCCCTGTGGCTCAGTTGGTTGGAGTGTTGTCTCATACTCCAAAAAGTTGTGAGTTTGATCCTCAGTCAGGGTACATTCGGAAGGCAACCAATTGATGTTGTCTCTCACATCTGTTTCTCTCTCCCCCGACGCCCAACTCCTTCCCTTCTCTCTAGGGTCAATGACCATATCCTCCAATGAAGAATAAAACAAAAGAATCAGCCCTCGCTGGTTTGGCTCAGTGGATGGAGCATCAGCCTGTGGACTAAAGGGTCCCAGATATGATTCCGATCAAGGGCACATTCCCAGGTTATGGGTTCGGTTCCCAGGAGGGGGTGTACAGGAGGCAGCCGATCAATGATTCTCTGCATGGTAGAAGGATGGCTCAAACTAATTAGTAAGCAGAGAGATGTAAATTCAATGTTATTCTTGTCCATCAGATGAACAGAATAATAAAATATGCTAATATCATGTTTTAAGAAGTATGTGAGAAATATTGGACTGTTAGCAGGTAAACTGGAATAGCCTTTTCATACGGCAATGCCAATTCCGAGTAGCTAGTGCAAACTTGACACCCAGCAATTCCACTTCTTAGTATTTACCGGAGAAATATTCCTATATATGTACAAATATATATGTACACGGATTTTTTTAATGAAGCATTGTTTGAAATAGAAAAAAAAAACAACTAAAAAACAACCCTTAAATAAGGAGACATATGTAATACTTTCAATAATAAAGAATTAAAGAAAAACACCTTAAGTATCTATCTTTAAGAGAATAGTGAAATAAACAGTGGTATATCTGTACTGTAAAATAATATGCATCTGTTTAAAAAATGAGAGATGGATATATACTGATACATAAAAATCTTCTACATACATGTACTGAGAAAAACAAGTTGTAGTACTATGTATACATTACATCTATATATATTTATGTAAAAATCCCCCCCAAACTTTATATTTCTATATGTACTCATATTATATGTACATACATATAAAAAAGACTAAAAAAGACTAACAGGATATGCTCTAAACTGATCTTAGAGGTTAAAGAAGCATGTAGTATGAAATACTGTGTGTCTATTAAAAAGAATAAAGTGAGCATATATATATACTGACATATATATGTAAATACAGAGAAAAAAGACTGTACAAGTTCACAGTCAACTCTTAAGAGTTACCCGCTGGGAGGGCAGGATGTTGTGTAAAGGGGAATCTTAAGGTTTTAATCTACTTCTGCATTATTTTAACCCTTTAAAGCTGAACTGTCCATCAACAACCTGTACAAAAGAACCAGTTACGGATATTATACTTTCTTACAATAACTAAAGGAAAGACAAAATCAATAATTATGTACAAAAATATATTCAAATTAGCACCATCAGTTAACATGTATTGAATATTTTGTGCCAAGCACTGTAATCATTTTCTCATATAATCATCACAAGAACCGTGAGGTAAATATTTTTATTCTCATTTTACAAATGAGGAAACTGAGCTCAAAAAATTAAGTTAACTTGCCTGAGATTACACAGCTAGTAAAAACTTGGGCCAGAATTCAACGCTGGCATTTGACTCTGAAATCCAATCTTAACTACTCCTAATGAGGCCATGTATCACTTGGAGCCAGATGCACACACTGTACACAACCCTGAATTTTATAGGTACATATACTGCACAACCCCATCACAGTCCTTGGGAGTTTATAACACTAAAACTATCTTCTCTTCCTCACTTCCATCCTCCAGCTTTGATGTGGCAAGGTCATTTCTTCAATTAAGGATGCCCATTTTATGTGAAAAAATGTCTGAGTCCAAATTAGAAAGGGGGTTGAAATCATCTCTATCTTCTTTCATCGTCAAAATTAAACAATTTCTATTTATAAATCACCTACCCTCAAATCCTTAATTAACACCTTACTCTGCCTATACCCTTTACAACGTGGCAGCCAACTTCTAGAAATATGTCCTAAGAAACCCAAAGCACCAATCACAAAGAATGTACGCACCCCTATGTTCACAGCAGCACAATTTACAATAGCTAAGATCTGGAAACAGCCCAAGTGCCCATCAGCAGATGAGTGAATAAAAAAGCTGTGGTACATCTACACCATGGAATACTGTGCAGCAGTAAAAAGGGATCTCTTACCCTTTGGAACAGCATGGAGGGATCTGGTGAGTATCATGCTAAGGGAATTAAGTCAGTCAGAGAAAGACAAGTATCCCATGATCCCACTTATGCGGAATCTAAGTAACAAAATAAACTGATAAATGGAGTGTATCCAGAGACACGGAAGCAAAGAACAGAGTGTGGAATCTCAGAGGGAAGGGGGGGTGGTGGGAAGTAATCAACCAAGAACCTTGTAATGCATTTATGCATGGCCCTTGGCCACAGACAATAGGGTGGTGAGGGCTTGGGGTGAGGGCAGGCTGGAAGGAGTCAATGGGGGAAAAAGGGGACATATGTAATACTTTCAACAATAAAGAATTATTTTTAAAAATAGATCCCTACCCTCATGGAGCTTAAATACTAGTAAGGGGAAACAATAGTAAAGAATAAGCATAATTCTATATAATAAAGGGCTAATATGCAAATAGACCAAATTGCGGAACAACTGCAACCGAACAACCAGTCGCTATGACGTGAGCTGACCATCAGAGGGGCGTGTGCAGAACATGGCGGGTGTTGGCCACTGCGGGATGGTGGAGCAGGTGAGCAAGGGTGCCAGATCAAGGCGGGGCCACTAGTAGCTGTCACCTGGGCAAGCCTCTGGTGGTAACTGAAAATTCTTTGCTCCCGTGCACCACAGTCCCACACAGTGCTCGCACCCCCTGCTGGCACCAGAGCCGCTGCTCATACCCACTGCCAACGCCCAGCACCAGCCCCAATCACTCAGTGCCATCAGCGGGTGCAAGTGGCAGGTGCAAGTGGCGGCTGCCAGCCCCAATTGCCCATCAAGGCTTCTCCACCTTCCCCTGCTTCTGAGGATAGATGGGGGCCATCAGCCACCTCTCACACCTGCTGCCAGTGACAGCCCCACTTGCACCTACTACCAGTGCTTTCCCCATTCGCACCCGCAGCCAGTGCCAGAGCCACCAATGCCAGTGCATGGTGCTGGTCCCAATCACTTGGCACCATCAACTGGTGAGTGGTGGCTTCCAGCCCTGATCACCCCTGAGGACTTATCCACCTCCTCCTGCTCCTGAGGGGCAATCGGGGCAGTAGCTGCAGCTCACACCCACTGACAGCCCCAGCCCTGCTCACACCCGCTGCTGGCATAGCCCCCAAATGTTCTGCGCCTTCAGTGGGTGCGAGCAGGGCCAGCGCCATCTGCACATGGGAGCAGTGGCAGCGGGAACAGGGCTGCCAGCAGACAGGGAGGGGACCGGCACTAAGGCGAGAGGTGGGAGGTGGGAGGAGCCGGGCGGGGGCACAGAGGATGGACCAAGACCCGCCCCTGTGCCTACTGCAGCCTCACAGCCCACAATTCCTTTCAAGGTACATGAATTCGTGCACTGGGCTCCTAGTAACATATAAAATATCTAATATTTCGAGTTTGTGGGCAAGAAACAGGTTACAACATTAAGTAGCATGGTCAGCATAGGCTTCAGTGAAAAGGCAACATTTGAGCAAAGATGAGGAAGTGAGGACGTAGAATGTTTAAAGCAGAGGTTCTCAACCTGTGGGTCGTGACCCCTTTGGGGGTCGAACGACCCTTTCACAGGGGTCGCCTAAGACCATCCTGCATATCAGATATTTACATTGCGATTCACAACAGTAACAACATTACAGTTACGAAGTAGCAATGAAAATAATGTTATGGTTGGGTCCCAACATGAGGAACTGTATTTAAAGGGCCAGAAGGTTGAGAGCCACTGGTCTAAAGGAACAGCTAGTTGCAAAGACCCAATGTCAGGAACAAGGCTGTTGTTCATGAGATAGGTCTAAGCTGGAGATGTGAATTTGGTGTGAAATGGTATTTTATGCCCTAAGACTATATGCGATCACTGAAGCACGGACTATAGATAAAGTGATAGTCATGACTTTCCCTGAAAGGAGCAATCAGAGAAATCCAAATTCTTAGGAAATCTAAGAGCATAGAAACATGGTAGAATATACTGTATGTAAGGAGCAGTGTGTATCCCCTCTCTCCTTTGGCTCATCAAAATCATATGAGGACTTAAGAATCCAGTTTAAAAAAAAAAACACAACAAAAAAACAACCGTGGCAGCCAAACTACATATAGCACCCAGGCCAAAACCACCTCACCTCACTGACTGTTTCTGTGCAGTAGATGAGCTGAGAAAGACTTTTACACTTTTAATGGTTGGGAGAAATTAAAAGAAGACTATTTTTATGACACACGAAAATTATTCAAAACTAATTATTTCTATGTTCATAAATAGTTTTATTGGAACATAGCCATACTCATTCATTTACATATTGCCTAAGGCTGCTACAACAGCCGCTGAGTCCTTGCAACAGAGACTCCATGGCACGCAGCCTAAAATATTTACTACCTGGTCCTTTATAGGAAAAAGTTTATCAGACCTTGCTTTACAGTTTCCAAATGAACTTTAAAAACAATTTATTGATTTCAGAGAAGAAGGCAGAGGTAAAGAGAGATAGAAACATTAATGATGAGAGAGAATCATTGATCAGCTGCCTCCTACACGCCCCCCACAGGGGATCCAGTCTGCCTGCAACCCGGGCATGTGCCCTGATGGAGAATCCAACTGTGACCTCCTTTCTGGTTCATAAATTGACACTCAACCAATGAGCCACACTGGCTGGGGCTTTTTTCCTTGTTTTAAGCTAGGATTTTACCCTTCACAAACAATTTGAAAACACAAATAATATTCTTTATTTAAAAATCACTTATGTAACTTTAGCATAAAGATTGTCTCACTTGCTGTATTGAAGCTTCCTGATCATAGAAGTCTCACTGACTCATAAAAAGCTTTAGAATATCCCTCTCTTCAAATATCAGGCGTGATCTTAAAAAGTGCACTTCTCCCCAACAAATGCCCAGAGTGAGTAAATATCACCACAAAATAGCTTCATTTAACTAATACACACATATAGTATTGCATACACTGTATTTTATAGTTTAAAAACTTTAAGTTAATCCACTTGCAAAACAATGAAGCTGCACCTTTATACACACCATATACAAAAATGAACTCAAAACAAAGAACTAAATATTAAAGCTAAAACTATAAAACTCTGCAAAGAAAATAGGAGTAAGTCTTCATAACCTCGGATTTGCCAACAATTCCTTAAACAACAAAAAGATGAACAAGCAGATTTAAAAATCGGAAAATGACTTAACTAAATAATTCTCCAAAACAGAAATTCAAATAGTCAACAAGCACATGTAAAGATGCTCAACATCATTAGACATTAAAGAATTACAAATCAAAACCACAATGAAGTATCACTTCATACCTACTAGCATGGCCACAAAACACACACAGCCCTAACCTGTTTGGCTCAGTGGATAGGGCGTCAGCCTGCGGACTTAAGGGTCCCGGGTTCGATCCCGGTCAGGGGCATGTGCCTTGGTTGTGGGCACATCCCCAGTGGGGAGTGTGCAGGAGGCAACTGATTGATGTTTCTAACTCTCTGTCCCTCTCTCTTCTTCTCTGTGAAAAATCAATAAAATATATTTAAAAAAACACACACACACACCCCACACAGTAACAAATGCTGGTGAAATTGGAACTCTTATACATTGCTATTTGCAATGTAAAATGGTACAGCCACTGTGGAAAACAGTTTGGTGATTCCTCAACAAGTTAATCATAGAATTACTATACGAACCACAAATTCCACTCCTAGGTACATAGCCCCCAAAAAAACACACAGGTTTTCAAACAAACCTTGGACAAATATTCATACCAGAATTATTCACAAAAGCCAAAAGAGAGGGCTTCTTGTCCAGATGGCAGGGTAGGTAAACACCGTCCTAGCCCCCTCTTACAACCACATCAAAATTACAACGAAAACTACAGAACCATCATTCAGCACCACCTGAAGTTTAGCTGAACTGTAAATCCTAAAACTAAGTATATAAGACTGGAGGAGCAGCTTTCTCCCAGACAGAAGTATTGGGAGTATAGAAGCCACATTGAGACTTATAGAACAGGCGAGACTCGGAATGGGCGGGTCCCACACTCACATGTGAAACTTAAAAATCAGGACGGAGGTCGTGGCTGGGTTGCTCAGTGGGTTGGAGCATTGTCCTGTGCACCAAAAAGGCTGCAGGTTCTATTCCTGGTCAGGGCACATACCTAGGTTGCAGATTACAGTTGGGGCACATACAAGAGGCAACTGATCGATGTTACTCTCTCACATTTATGTTTTTATGTTTCTCTCTCTCTCTCTCTCTCTCTCTCTCTCTCTCTCTCTCTCTCTCCCTCCCTCCCTCCCTCCCTCCCTCCCTCCCTCCAGTAAATATATCCTCAGGTAAGGATTAAAAAGAAAAAATTTAAAAATAAAAATCGGGAGAGATAGCTTGGCTGTGGAGATCCCCTCTAAGGAGCCAGGGGTCCCAAGCCCTCACCAGTTCCCCCAGCCCAGGGTTCCAGTGCCAGGAAGTCCCTTTAACTCTGACTGTGAGATGGAGGCCTCTGGAGTCCAGGTATTCTTCTTAAATGGGGCCCGCCGCAAGGATGTACTTGGACTCACAGTAACTCAAAAGGTGCCAGGAACATACAGGGAACAACTGAATTGTCCACCAAGGACTGGAGGAGCAGCTTTCTCCCAGACAGAAGTATTGGCAGAAGCCATTGCCCCTTTGCTGAGCCCTCCTCACACAGAGCTGGCAAGCGAGTGCATATGTGAGTCTCTATTAACCTGGATAACACTGTTAGCCCTGCACTGGTGGTTCCCTGAGACCCTGCCCCACCCAACTTGTGGGCCCACCCACGTCATTTCCAGTGGCTTTTCCATATAAATGGCCTGTCTTGGTTCATGCTTCAGATTTTCCTAAAATGTCTCAAACAAGCAACATCTCAGCTTGGCATGCCCAGTACCTCTTGCTAAGTGGCCCCTGGCCCAGCACTAGTGGGTAGCCAGCCTTGATTAGCATTTACACCACTCCCAGGCAACTACAAGCCCAGCACAAGTAGTAGCCATCTGCAGATTGCTATGTAGCTCATGCCAGGTGGCCCTAGGCAGAACACAGGTGGTGGTTGACCTTAGCCTGCACCTCCCAGGAAGCCGCAGACCCAGTACACACAGTAGACAGCTTCAGACCATGCCAAACCACCACGCAACCACCTCCACAAGTAACACACTTAAGAGGCTGACTCAGCAGGCGCCAGTCTCACTAAAGCCAGTCCTGCTTCATGGGGTTGATCCCTACACAGCATAGGCTTCACGGTGGTCATGACCAGTGCTTGTAGCCAATGAGCCTGGGGGTAAATTCCTCCCATTGGTGCACCAACATCAATCAAGGCTCAACTGCAACAGGAGGGTGCACACAGCCCACATGGGGAAAACACCTGGAGCACCCAGCTCAGGTGACCAGGGAGGCTGCACCACTGAGCCCTACAGGATGCCTACTATGTAAGACCACTTTACCAAGACCAGGAGACACAGGAACTTTACAGGGAGGCAAGTCAACATGAGGAGACAAAGAAACATGTCCCAAGTGAAAGAAAAGAACAAAATTCCAGAAAAATAATTAATCAAAATAGATAAGAAATCTACCAAATGCAGAGTTTAAAACACTGGTTATACAGACAGGCAATGATCTCAATGAGAACTTCAACAAAAAGATAGGAAACATAAAAATGGAGATTAAAAAAAAACATTAAAAAGAACCAGTCAGAAATGAAGAACACAATAATGAAATGAAGACTACATGACAGGGAATCTATAGTAGAGTAGATGAAGCAGAGGACAAATTAGTGATTAGGAATATAAGAAAACAGAAAATACCCAATCAGAACAGCAAAAAGAAAAATTAAAAAATGAGGATAGTAGCAGGATGGGAGTGCAGGACAGTATAGGGAATATAAAGGGTGATGGACAGAGACTTGATTTGGGGTAATGAACACATAATACAGTGTACAGATGATGTGTGGTAGAACTGTGCACCTGAAACCTGCGTAATTTTGTTAACCAGTATCACCCCAATACATTCAATAAAAAGGGAAAAAAGGAGGATATAATAAATAGAAACCTCTGGGACAACTTCAACTATACCATCATTCACATCATGGGGGTTGGGGGTGACAGAAGGAGAGAGCAAAGAATTTAAAACCTATCTGAAAAAGTGATGGAAATCTCCCCTAATCTGGTTACAATTCATAATATAAAATCATTTTTTCCCATCAGTAGATGAGTGGATAAAAAAGCTGTGGTACATCTACACCATAGAATAGTATGCAGCAGTAAAAAAGAAGGATCTCACCCTGGCTGGTTTGGCTCTATGGATAGAGAGTTGGCCTGTGGACTGAAAGGTCCTGGGTTTGATTCCACTCAAGAACACATGCCCGGGTTGCAAGCTCGGTCCTAGTGGGGGGCATGCAGGAGGCAGCCAATCAATGATTCTCTCTCATCATTGATGTTTCTATCTCTCCCTCTCCCTTTCTCTATGAAATCAATATAGATATATTAAAAAAGAAGGATTTCTTACCATTTGAGACAGCATGGAGGTACCTGGAGACTATCATGCTAAGTGAAATAAGTCAGTCAATGACAAGTGTCACATGATCTCACTCATATGTGGAATCTAATGAACAAAATAAACTGATGAACAAAAGATCCAAGGACACAGAAGCATGGAACAGACTGCAGAATCTCAGAGGGAAGGTGGAGGAAGGTGGGTGGGTGGGTGGGTG
>PVJC01033936.1:0-19097 GCA_004026665.1 Murina feae
GATAGAAATGTTCAAGGTACATCCAAGAGTCTTCTTCTAGGAATCTCATCTGCTGAGATAAAGCACCAGTGCATAAGCCCTGGTCAGAACCCAGGATGCTACTGCAGGCTCCCCTTCCACAATAGGAAAACTTGCTAATAACCTGCATTTTTAAGACAAGGTGGCATCTATACTAATAAAAAGGTAATATGCTAATTAGACTGAACATTTTCCAGACAACCTTCTGGACATCCTTCTGGACAAAGCCATGGTGGCAGGGCTGAGGCAGAGGCAGTTACAGGTGATCAGTCAGGCAGAGGAAAGCAGTTATAAGGATCAGTCTGGCAGGGGAGAGCAGTTAGGGGGATCAGGCCAGCAGGCAGGTGAGCGGTTAGGAGCCAGCAGCCCCGAGGATTCCCTGATTGGAGAGGGTACAGACCAGGCTGAGGGACCACCCCCACTCCTGTGCACGAATTTCATGCACCGGGCCCCTAGTCTATATAATAAAGAAACAGGGTCATTAAAATCAAAGACTGACCAGACCAGAAGTCAGTGCTAGGTTGCCATGGTGACCCAGAACTGACTGGAGCTGCTGTGGGCACCCTGACCCAGCACTGACTGCCTAGGAGGCTGTGGATCAGACTCCGAGAGAGGCCTGCAGAGAGAGAGGCAGAGTCTGATCCATAGCCTCTGTGGCAGCCATTGATCAGAACTTGCCTCTTTTTCTCTACCAGCCTGGCCAACAGCCATGCCTCCATTTCTCTCTAGGCCTCCACCAGGGCTGCTGATCAGCCCTGCCTTTCTGATCAGGCCCTGTCGATAGGCCCAGAGATGCTGACTGGCATAGAAATTGACCAGTCAGAACCAAATCTGGGTGAATGTATGGAGCCAATGGCTGCCTAGGAGGAGGAGCTTTTGACACTGACTGGCATAGAAACTGACCAATTAGAACCAAATTGGCTGGCAGAGGAGAACAGTTGGGGGTGAGGTCAGGCCTGCAGGAGTGGGCAGTTAGGGGTGATCAGGCCAGCAGGCAGGTGAGTGGTTAGGCTGGGCTGAGGGAACCCTCCCATGCACAAATTTCATGCACCGGGCCTCTAGTCTTATCTAATAAAGAGGAAACATGCAAATTGACCCCCACATTGTAACAGTCAAGATGGCTGTGCCCACAGTGGAGGCCAAGTTCCTGTAATGAACCTTAATGAGCAATCAGCAGGGACCTGAGGCTTCATCCCCTGCCTGGTGGGGCTTGACAGGAGAAATCTGGCCATACTCCCCACCTTGGTGCCAGGCTGGGGAACCTCAGGCTGTAACCCCCACCCAGCAGGGCTTGATGGGGGACCTCAGGCCACATACTTCACCCGGTGTAGCTTGACGGGGAAGCTCAGTCCATGCTCTTTACCCAGTAGGGCTTGATAGGGAACCTCAGGCTACATCCCCCACCCCAGCACCAGGCCAGGGGACCTGAGGTTGCACCCCACACCCTGGCACAATGCTGTGGGACCTGAGGCCACACCCCCCGGCCCAATGCTGGGCTGGGGGACCTGAGGCCATGCCCCCCATCATGCGAGGCTTGATGGAGAACCTCAGGTTGTGCCTCCCATCCCCAGGGCTTGATGGGGGACCTCAAGGCATGCCCCCAACCATGGCCCAGGCTTGAGGGCCTCAGGCTGCACCCCTGCCCTGGTGCCAGGCTAGGGGACTTGAGACCATACTCCCCATCCAGTGGGGCTTGATGGGGACCTCAGGCATGCCCCTTGCCTAAGGTGACCAGATTTTAACATTAGTAAAGTGGGACACCATTGACCACTTGGCCGCCGAAAACCGTATATTCCCTTCCCGTTCTCCCACCATTCCCTAGCTTGTCGTGCATTCTTTCCAAAAATCGGGACTTTTTTTAAATGCCTCAGGATGCAGGACAAATTGTTAAAAATCAGGACTGTCCCGCCAAAAGCAGGACGTCTGATCACCTTACCCTTGCCCCAGCTCAGGCCGGAGGACCTCAGGCCATGCACCCCGCCCCATCACTGGGCCAGGGGACCTGAGGTTGAATGCCCCAACTGGTGGGGTTTGATGGGGGACCTCAGTCTGTGCCCTCTGGCCTGGGGCAGGGGCCTCAAGGTGCATCCCCCAGCCTGGGCTGGGGAATCTCCAGCCCCAGCACCAGGCCAGGTGATCTGAGGCTGTGCTCCCCCACTCAGCATGGCTTGATGGAGGTGGGACTAACCAGGTTTGGATCTCGCCCAATGAGGATGGGGCTGGCCGTGTCTGGGTCTTGCATGATTTTGCGGTGCATGTTGGTGGGCAGGTACTTGACTCTGGTTCCCATGGCATGCCCCAGACTCGGACAGGAGGAAGATTTTCATATACATTTTACTAATTTTCTTTCATCTCTGACACTTCTTTTATAGAGAAAGGGCAAATAGCATAGTAAAATATTTCCTCTAATTAATTCCCTTTTAATGTGCATGATTTTGTGCACCGGGTCACTAGTATGCATATAAATTCTTTGGTTAATCTCTTTCCGCTTCCTTTACACCCCTCCCCTCTGAGATCTGTCAGTCTGTTTCATGCATCCATGCCTCTGGATCTATTTTGTTCATTAGATTCCACATATAAGTGAGATCATGTGATATTTGTCTTTCTCTGACTGGTTTACTGGATTACATAATCATCAGATCCATCCATGCTGTTGCAAAGGGTAAGAGATCCTTCAATTTTACAACCTCATGGTATTCCATTGTGTATTTAAATGTACCACAGATTCTTTATCCACACATTTACTGATGGGCACTCAGGCTGTTTCCAGATCTTGGCTATTGTAAATAACTCTGCTATGCACATAAGGTGCAGATATTCTTTCTAATTGGTGTTTTGATATTCTTAACATATATTCTCAGAAGTGGAATCAATCACTGCATCAAATGGCAGTTCCATTTTTAATTTTTTGAGGAAATTCCATACTGTGTTCCATAGTGGCTGAAACAGTCTATAATCCCACCAGCAATATACTAGGGATGCCTTTTCTCCACATTCTCGCCAGCACTTGTTGTTTATTGATTTCATGATGATAGACATTCTGACAGGTGTGAGATAATACCTCATTGTAGCTTTAATTTGCATCACTCTGATGATCAGTGACATTGAGTATTTTTAAATGTATCTATTGGCCACTGTATGTCCTTTTTGGAGAAGTGTTTATTCAGGTCCATTGCCCATTTTTTATTGGATTATTTGTCTTCCTTTGGTTGAGTTGTATGACTTCTTTATATATTTTGGAAATTAGCCCTTTAACAAATGTATCATTTGAAAATATGTCCTCCCATACAGTGGGTTCCCTTTTTATTTTCATGATGGTGTCTTTTGCTGTGCAGAAGTTTTTTTAGTTTGATGTAGTCTCATTTCTTTGTGTTTTTTTTCTTTTGTTTCTCTTGCCCTAGGAGATGTATCCGCAAAAATTCTGATATATAAGACATCTCTCCTGAGAATCAAAAGGTTCTTCAGCCTCAAATCAATTCAAATTTATGAATATAAATTTCCACCTATATCAAAGATAAACATCAGGTGTCCCCTTTCTGAAGCGACATTTTGAGCAGTGATGTCAGACTGCTAGAGGTCCAGATCCATTGCTCCACCTTCCTTCATCTTCTTTCACTAGCAGCAGCAGAGGCAGTGGCGACAGTGGCCCACAAAATCATTTTAGTCATTGCTTGCTGACTTTATCATTTACTATACTTCATTATCTTGAAAGCATGGATGCATTTAAAAAATGAAAAGCAGTGGAGGTGCCTGAACAAAATAAAGATAGAATCACCATATGATCCAGCAATTCCACTTTTGAGTATTAATCCAAAGAAAAATGAAAACACTTATTCAAAAAGATATATGTACCCCCATGATCATTGCAGCATTATTTACAATATCCAGGATAGGGAAGCAACCTGAATGGACATAGATTGAAGAAGAGATAAAGGATAAAGATGATGTGGTATATATGTATGTTGTATGAATATAGCCTTTATCCACACACACACACAAACACACACACTGAAATACATTCAGCCACAAAAAGAAAATCTTGTCATTTAAAACAATATAGAGGAACCTTGAGGGCATTATGCTAAGTGAAGTACATTGGAAAGAGAAAGATCATGTAATCTCACTTAAATGAGGGAATCGGAAAACAAACAAAACCAAGTTTATAGGTGCAGAGAACAGATTGCTGAAGAGTGGCTGAAGCAAGTCAAAAGGTACAAACTTTCAGTTATAAAATAAATAAGCCATGAGGATGTACTGTATAGCATGGTGACTAGAGTTAACAATACTGTATTTTGTAGTTGAAAGTTATAAAAGGAGTAAATCTTAAAAGTCTTTATCATAGTTTGTTTGTTTGTGTTTTTGTTTGTTTGTTTGGTGACTACCTATCTTGATGGATTTAACTGGTCTTATTGTGGTGACTATTCCAAAATATGTAAAATATAAAATCATTATATTGTACACCTGAAACTAACATAATGTTACATGTCAAGTGTACCATGATATAGAAATATTCTTTTCTAAAAAAATGTGAAAGTAAGAAAAAGGAAAGGAAATATAAATGATGATTAGATTTTTTTCTGAGGTATAGAGTTTGAGACATCACAGGGTTATAGGTCCAGCCTGAAGCTGACAATGAGGTCTGTGGATTGGGGAAGAGCTTTGGAATAAAGACACAACTGTCAGAGCCCATTCTTGTTGATGTGACCATTGAAATTGTAGCTTGAAGTGAAGCTACCAAAGTAAAGTATGTAAAAATAGAAGAAAGTTAATAAGTGTCATAATAACGGCCACCATATATCAAAGTACTGATACCATATTAAGGGCACAGAGCTAGAAGTCGCAGAAATAAATCCTGGCTTGATTTGAAAACAGACTGCAATACTTTCTGGCTCTTTGACTTTGGTGAGTTAATTAACTCCACAGAGCTTCAGCTTTCTCTTTAGTAAAATCAAGAGAGTAATCTCTATCTCTTAGCATCATGGTGAAGAGTCATTGAATAAGCCTGGGAAAGACCAGATACAGTGGATAATATTCAGTGTAACTTAGAAAAGACTAGCACCCTCATCCAATGTAATTCAAAGTAGATAAGACTATTATTATTGGTGCTTGCAAATTACTTCTCTTGCCTACTACATATATTTCATTTAAATCCTTATGACAACAGTATATGGGATTTATATATTGTGTCCATCATTTATTTGAGGAAATTTAGGTTTAGAGGCAAGTAACTTGACTAAGTTCAAAGCAATTAAGAGATACCTATCAAACCTCAGTGGCTTAACAGAACAAAACTTTATTTCTTATACATCTTACAGCCAATTTTGTTTGGGCAGCTATTCTGGGTGACTTTATCAGACTCATGGATTCAGGCTTCTCTTCCATCATATGATGTCACCATCTTTAAAACTTGTCCTATATGGTCATTTATGAAAAAATAAAAGAACAAGGAAGTATGATCAAGCCAGGAGTTTATAGTTAGCACTGACAGGAACCCACATACTTTTCACACAGTTTATTGACCAGAAACCAGTCAGATGTCAATCCCCAAATTAAATTTCAATTAAAACTTAGTAGTGTAGTCTTCTTGTCCAGAAGAAGAAATGAAATTGGTGAGCAAAACTTTGCCATGTCTTATAACTGGGGCTTTAAAGAAATCCTACATGCTGAGGTTGAGAGAGAAAGGAAAGTTCTGACAAGTAAAAGACCAAATATAGATTTCCTGTTCTGAGAGACAAGAGAAGAGAGATTCTATATAGTAATTAAATACTCTGTTCCAGGCACTGTGCTGGTTCAATTTTAAATCATGAAAAGGTTATAATCATGATCAAGATTTAGAAATGTCCATTGGTTTTGGCAATTGAACATTTAAGGAATCTGTCCCAGGGGGGATGGCTAAGGGGCAGGGAAGGAATTAAATACATATATACATACATAGTAATTCACCATATTAACAAATTAAATAATCAAAACTCTATAATCATTTGAAAAGATCCAGAGAAATAATAAAATTCAGTATTAATACAGGGTAAAAAATTTTAGTAAACTAGGATGAGAAGGGAAGTCTTTTCATCTTAATGATTATAGTGAAAACTGAAAGCTTTCTCATGGAGATTGAAAAAGGAAGATGGCTACTATCACTACCTCTGTTTATCATGGTATTAAAAATCCTAATCAGTGCAATAATAGTGAAAAAAGAAATGAAAATCATAGAATTTGGAGGACAATAAAATAATCATCTTTACTTGTGTATTCTATCATTATATTCCTGTAAAAAATAATCTTCAGGAAAAAATAAATTAAAATTTAGAAAGATTTATGAACTTAAAAATAGCAGTATAGTAAAATTGGGTAGTGATTTGAGCAAAAATTGCAGAATAAGCACTTCCATAAATACACCCTACACAAAAGCAATACAAGCACGGAAAACATTCTCAGAATCTAATTTTTTCAAACTGTGGAAACTAAGCAAAGGCTTTCAACAATCTAGGCAGTTTTTATTTAAGAACTATCACTGAATCTTGGTAAAATAGCAGCCCTGCACTCCCTTTTCTGAAGTAACTCTTAAAACCAGCAATCTGGGAGCAGAGTAAGTTTGGAACTTCTTTAAGGTCTTATTTCCAGAGAGTTGTCATTATTTTCCCTGTCTAATGGATCCATGTGATTCCATTTTATTTATTTTTAAAATATATTTTATTGATTTTTTACAGAGAGGAAGGGAGAGGGATAGAGAGTTAGAAACATCGATGAGAGAGAAACATCGATCAGCTGCCTCCTGCTCACTCCCCACTGGGGATGTGCCTACAACCAAGGTACATGCCCTTGACTGGAATCGAACCCGGGACCCTTGAGTCCTCAGGCGGAAGCTCTATTCATTGAGCCAAACCAGTTAGGGCCATGTGATTCCATTTTAATAATCTGGTTATTATTTAATAGGAAAGGAATAAAGGGGAGACTTAATAGTATAGTCATGAGGATAAAAGTTGAGGGAAACAATCCTACATAATAAAAGGCTAATATGCAAATTCTCCCCTCGGGGTTCGACCAGTAGTTTGACTGACTGGGAGTTTGACCACCTGCTATGATGTGCACTGACCACCAGGGGGTGATGCAGAATGAAGGAAGACCCCTATTGACCCTGATTGTCGGCCAAGCCTAGGGACCCTACCCATGCACAAGTTTTCTGCACCGGGCTTCTGGGAAGGTAATATAAAAGAATCTAGGAAATAAGATACTTTGAGAAGCTCCAGTATCTTACTGGGAATCAAGAAGGCCACGCGTATGCATAGAGCTTTGTGCATGTTCAGAATTGTACACAGCACAAGAAAGACATGAGTACATCTTAGTCTCTCTAACTTCTAGCTGAAATTTAGACTTTGCCCATGCAGGAAGTGAATATAAGACAGAGATATACACAAACTTGCTGAGTGGTGAAGGTATCACCAACTGCACACAAAGCTCTTCAGGAAAATTAGAAAATTTATTGGTTCCAGCAATGTCACAAAATATCTTTTTTAGATTTTTTTTGTCTGAATTTTTAAGTATGTCTCCTTTTCCCCCCATTGACCTGCCCCCACCCTCAGCCATTCCCATCTCAGGCAAGCAAGTCTTTTGGTTGCTCTCTAAACCCCCACCTCCCCTGCCATTTGTCTCTGGATCTATTTTCATTCATAAAATTATGTTGATCATTATATCCCACATATGAGTGAGATCATGTAATATTTATCTTTCTCTGACTGGCTTATTTCACTTAGTGTAACGCTCTCCAAGTCCATCCATGCTGTTGCAAACAGTAAGAACTCTTTTTTTTACTGCAGAGTAGTATTCCATCATGTAGATGTACCATGGTTTTTTAATCTACTCATCTACTGATGGGCACTTAGACTGTTTTCAACTCTTAGCTATGGTAAATTGTGCTGATATGAACATAAGGATGCATATATCCTTTCTGATTGTTGTTTCTGGTTTCTTGGGATATATTCCTAGAAGTGGGATCACTGGGTCAAATGGGAGTTCCATTTTTAACTTTTTGAGAAAACTCCATACTGTCTTCCACAGTGGCTGCACCAGTCTGCATTCCTACCAGCAGTACATGAGGGTTCCTTGTTGTTTGTTGATTTGTTGATGATAGCCATTCTGACAGGTGTGAAATGGTACCACATTGGTGTCTTGATTTGCATCTCTCCAATGATTAGTGACTTTGAACATGTTTTTATACACTTCTTGGCCTTCTGTATGTCCCCTTTCAAAAAATGTCTACTTAGGTCATTTGCCAATTTTTTGATTGGGTCCTTTATCTTCCTTTTATTAAGTTGTATGTGGTCTCTCTAAATTTTGGAAATAAAACCCTTACCTGAAATAGCATTGGCAAATATGTTCTCCCATGCAGTGACCTTACTTGTTGTTTTGGTGATGGCTTCTTTTGCTGTGCATAGCTTTTTATTTTGATGTAGTCCAATTTGTTTATTTTCTCCTTAGTCTCCATTGCCCTAGGAGCTGTATTGGTAAAGATATTGCTAGGACATATGTATGCTGTTTTGCTGTCTTGTAGGATTTTTATGGTTTCCTGTCTTACATTTAGGTCTTTTAGCCATTTTAAGTTTATTTTTCTGTATGGTATAAGTTGGTGGTCTAGTTTCATTTTTTTTTTTGCATGCATCTGACCAAATTTCCCAGCACCATTTATTAAGGTGACCAGACATCCTGCTTTTGGTGAGACAGTCCCGATTTTCAATAGTTTGTCCCGTGTTCTGTGGCATTTTAAAAAAGTCTCGATTTTTGGAAAGAGACATATGTACTACTCTTTGTAATACTTTAAGTAATAATAATAATAATAAAGAACCCCCCCACCCTGTCAATGGTGTCCCACATTACCAATGTTAAAATCTGGTCACCTTACATTTATTGAAGAGACTGTCTTGACTCCATTGTATGTTTTTGCCTCCTTTGTCAAATATTAATTGAGTATAATGTCTTGGGTTGATTTCCTGGTTCTTTGTTCAGTTCCATTGTTCTATATGTCTGTTCTTGTGCCAGTACCAGGCAGTTTTGAGAACCGTACCTTGGTAATATAGCTTGATATCTGGTATTGTGATCTCTCCAACTTTGCTCTTCTTTCTCAGGATTGCTGTGGCTAATCAGGGTTTTTGTTTATTCCAGATGAATTTTTGGAGAGTTTGTTCTAGGTCTTTGAAATATACTGCTGATGTTTTAATAGGTAGTGCATTGAATCTATAGATTCCTTTAGGTAGTATGGACATTTTAATGATATTGATTCTACCAATACATGAACATGGTATATTCTTGCATCTGTTTATGTCTTCTGCTATCTCTTTTTTCAGTGTCCCGTAGTTTTCTGAGTACAGGTCTTTTACCTCCTTAGTTAAGTTTATTCCTAGGTATCTTAATTTTTTTGTGCAATGGTAAATGGGATTGTTTTTTTTCTTCGTTTCTCTTTCTGTGCATTAATTATTGGTGTATAAAAAGGCCATAGATTTCTGGGTGTTAATTTTGCATCCTGCTATATTGCCAAATTCATTTATTAGGTCTAGTAGTTTTTTTGATGGATTCTTTGGGATTGTCTATGTATAGTATCATGTCATCTATGAATAATGACAGTTTTCTGTCTTCTTTTCCTATTTGGATGCCTTTTATTTCTTGTCTGATTGCTATGGCTAGCACTTCCACTACTTTATCGAACAGGAGTGGTAAAAGTGGGCATCTCTGTCTTGTTCCTGTTCTTAGGAGAAATGGATTTAGTTTTTTCCCATTGAGTATGGTGTTGGTTGTAGGTTTGTGATATAAGGTTTCTATTATGTTGAGATATGAGCTTTCTATTCCCATTTTGTGGAGAGTTTTTATCAAGAAAGGGTGTTGGATTTTGTCAAAGGCTTTTTCTGCATCAATTTATATGATTATGAGATTTTTGTCTCTTAATATGTTTTTGTGAAGTATCACATTTATTGATTTGTGGATATTGTACCATCCTTGCATCCCTGAAATAAATCCCACTTGGTCATGATATATGATCTTTCTAATGCAATGTTGGATCGAATTTGCTAAAATCTTGTTGAGGATTTTAACATCTATGTTCAACAAGGATATTGGCCTGTAGTTCTCTTTTATTGTGGTGTCTTTATCTGGTTTTGAGCTGAGGGTAATGCTGGTTTCATAGAAAGAGCTTGGAAGTATGCCTTCCTCTTGAATTTTTTGGAATAATCTGAGGATAGGTTTTAGTTCTTCTTTGAATGCTTGGTAGAACTCCCCTGTAAAGCTGTCTAGACCTGGGCTTTTGTTTGCTGGAAGATTTTGATAGCTGCTTCAATTTCTTCAGTAGTTTTCATCCTATTTGAGGGGGGACACTCAGCCTGGCCTTCCCTCTCTCACAATCTGGGAGCCCTTGGGGAGGGAAGTGACCCAGCAATCAGGGGAAGGTGACACCCCATCATACCTCTGCTGCTGTCACTGCTGGAAGCACAAGCCTTTGCCATTCCTGGTTACCTGAGCCTCAGGCAGCCCTGGGTGGCTGGGCAGCCACCTTCCGCAGCTTGCCTGCACCTTGGGCCATCCCTGTGCAGCTAGGCAGCTGAGGGGACTGGAGGACTCTGGAGGCAGGCACTTGGAGCAGCCGGGTCCGGCCTTGCTGCATGCCTGCCTCCCCGGCAGGGCTGAGGGGACTGGGTGCCGCCATCTTGTGGCTGTGGGTGCCACCATATTTGAGGGTGAGGGAGTCAATCAGCATATTCCCTCCTTATTAGCTGTGGGTGCCGCCATTTTGAGGGCAGAGCAATAAATTAGCATATTCCCTCCTTATTGGCTATGGGCACCTCCATATTTGCAACAGCATGAGGGTCAATTAGCATATTTCCTTTTTATTAGATAGGATTCAAGTTTTTTTATTCTTCCTGATTGAGTTTTGGGAGCTTGTATTTTTCTAAGAATATGTCCATTTCGTCTAGATTGTCCATTTCGTTGGAATAGAGTTATTGATAGTATTTTTTCATAATCGTTTGTATTTCTGTGGCATTGGATGTTACTTCACCTCTTTCATTTCTGATTTTGTTTATTTGGATCCTGTCTCTTTGTTTCTTGTTGAGCCTGGCTAGAGGTTCATCAATCTTGTTTATCCTTTCAAAGAACCAGCTCTTTGTTTTGTTGACCTTTTATATTGTATTTATTTATTTATTTGTTTATTTATTTATTGTCTCTATGTCATTTATTTCCACTCTGATTTTTATTTCCTTCCTTCTGCTTACGCTGGGCTATTCTTGTTGATCTCTTTCTAACTTTTTAAGTTGTGAGGGTTAGATAATTTATTACCATTTTTTCTATGTGTGTGTGTGTGTGTGTGTGTGTGTGTGTGTTTGTGGTAGGCCTGTAGAGCTATGAACTTCCTCTCAAGAATGCTTTCACTGTGTCCCACATATTTTGGATTGTTGTGCTTTCATTGTCATTTATTGACATTATGCTTTTTATTTCTTCTTTGATCTCTTTGGTTACCCAATCATTGTTTAATAGCATGCTATTTAGCCTCCAGGTGTTTGATTTTTTTTCATTCTTTCTATTGTAGTTGATTTCTAATTCTATGCCATTGCTATCTGATAAGATGTCTACCTTCTTGAATTTGAAGAGACTTTGCCTGTGTCCCAACAGGTGGTCTATCTTTGAAAATGACCCAGGTTGCACTTGAGAAGAATGTATATTCTGTTGCTTTGGCATGAAATGTTCTGAAGATGTCAATTAATTCCATATGATCTAGTGAGTCCTTTAAGATTGATGTTTCTTTGCTGATTTTTGTCTAGAGGATTTAACCAGTGGTGTTAATGGTGTATTAATTAAAGTCCCCAACTACAACTGTATTGCTGTCAATCTCTCCCTTGATATCCTCCATAAGTTTTTTATGTATTTGGGTGCTCCTCTATTGGTTGGAAATATGTTTACCAAAGTTATATCTTGTTGAATTGCTCTTATCTCCTGTTATGGCCTTCACTTTGAGGTAAGTATTGCTACCCCAGTTTTTTTTCATGTTCATTCACCTAAAAAACCTTTTTCCATCCTATCAGTCTATGTGATTCCTTTGTTCTGAGTTGGGTCTCCTATAGACAGAAGATATAAGGGTGATGTTTTCTTATCCATTCAGCTACCCTATATCTTTTGATTGGGACATTTAATCCATTTACATTTAAAGTTATTATTGAGTACTTGTTTGTTGCCATTTTTATTCTTTATTCCTGTGTTCCTTCTTCCCTTCCTATTTCTTCTTTTTTTACAGCAGACCCTTTAGCATTTCTTGGATTGCTGGTTTGGTGTTAATAAACGCCCTTAGTCCTTTTCTTATCTTTGAAGCCACTGATTTCACCCTCAACTTTGATTGATAGCCTTGCTAGGTACAGTGTTCTTGGATTCAGTCCCTTGCTTTGCATGACTTTGTATATTTCATTCCATTTCCTTCTGGCCTGATGTGTTTCTGTTGAGAAATCAGTCTATATTCTAATGGGAGTTCCCTTGTAGTTAACTTTCTGTCTCTCTAGCAGCCTTTAAGATTCTTACTTTTTCATTGGTGTTTGTCAATTTAATTATAATGTGTCTTGGTGTAGGTCTTTTGGGGTTCTTCTTGTTTGGGACTTTGTGAGCTTCTTAGAGTTGTGTGAGTTTTTTCTTCTTCCCAGTATCATGGAAGTTTTCTGTCATTATATCTTCAAACAGGTTTTTTTTTTTAATTCCTTGCTCAGTTTCCTCTCCTTTTGGATCACCTATTATGCAGATGTTACCAAAGTTATTCTTTTTGTGTTGTCCCAAAGATCTCTTAGGCTCTTCTTCTGTTTTTTAAGGTATTTTTTCCCTAGTTGCTTCTCTGCTTGTATATTTTTTTCTACCTAGTCTTCTAGCTCACTGATGTGGTCCTCCACTTCTTCTAGTCTACTGTTGATGCTTTCTATTGTGTTCTTTATTGCATCAATGTCATTCTTCATTTTTTATTGGTTCTTCTTCCTCTTGGTTCTTACACATATTGTTGAATATGTCTTCCATCCTTTTCAGAGTCCTTATGACCATTGCTCTGAATTCTTTCTCTGACAAATTGCTTGCCTGCATTTCACTTACTTCCTTTTCCAGTGATTCTTATTTTTCTTTCTTATGTGTACTATTTGTCTCCCCATTTTCACTCCTCTATGGTTTCTGATTATGTAGCTCTCTCTCTCTCTTGCATTGACTTAAAGGCACAAAGTACAACACAGCAAGACACAACATACAGGGCACCAAACACGAATGTATTCACAATGCTAATAACTCCACATAAAGGTGACCGCCAGAGAAAAGATAATTAGGGGATAGAAAAGAGTACAAAAATGATATTGAGAAAAGTAAATAATGTAAGAGAGAAAAGAAAGAGAAGAAAAAAGAAGGGGGGAAATATATGTATATGGGCATAAAACTTCAAAAGAAAAAGCAAAACCTAATCCAAAAAATGCAAACAACAAACACCCAAACAACAAACACCCAGATGAATCTGAGGAGGGCAGAGCTCTCTCTAGGGCAGTGGTTCTCAACCTTGGCTGCACATTAGAATTACCTGGGAATCTTTTGAAAATCCTGATTTCTGGGCCTCATCCTCTGGAAATTCTGTTTCTTTGTTACTAACTTTGTGGCCTCACCCCATAACAAAGAAACAGAATTTCTGGAGAATGAGGCCCAGAAATCAGGATTTTCAAAAGATCCTCAGGTGATTCTAATGTGCAGCCAAGGTTGAGAACCACTGTTCTAGGAGACCTCTGACCTTTCTGTCCACAGATTGCCTCACCAGCTGTGTTAAATTCAACATTTCCAAGTGGATGTTATTCAATTCAGTTGTTTCTTCTATTGGCTCTGTGTGAAGGCACAGGGCCCATCCTTCTATTTGGCCACCACCTTGTCTCCCCTGAACAAACTTTTTAGGTGCCTGGCTCCAGGGAGGCTGAAGTTTATATGTTCATGGGTCTGCAGCCAAGGCAGCTGGTCACTGGGCATTGTGGCTGTAAGGTTCTGGGAGGTATCTAAGGTCCCCTTGGGTGAAGGTAAGGCTGGTCTTCCAATCACAGCCACTCTCCCCTTCAAGATGGTGCAGTCTCTGAGGCAGAGTCAGTTACCCTAGGATAGATTTTTGCGGTAGTAGAGGCTGCCTGGCCAGGGGAGCCTGGTCTGCCAGTCCCCAACATCCTGTGGAATATAACTGTCCCTCACTCACAAATACACACATTCCCCACATATCCACATACTCTCCTTTCTCTCTCTCTCTCACTCACGCTGTCTTTCTCACTGCCATCCTGTTGGCCACCATATTGAATCTCCTACATCTAGTTTTTTAACATTATTAAATTATTGAGATTACATTTGTCTACATTATATTCCACATATGAGTGAAACCATATGGTTCTTGTTCTTTTCTTTAATATGATACTTTTAAGATGCATCTATGCTGTTACAAATGGCAATAGTTCATTTTTTTTGGCTGAATAGTAATCCATCGTACATATGAACCACATCTTCTGATTCAGTCTTTCATCTAAAGATATTTGGTTGTTTCCATGTATTGACTACTTCAAATAAAGCTTCAGTGAACATAAAGGTGTACATATATTTATGAATAAACTAGAAGCCCAGTGAGCAAAATTTGTACATGGCAGGGGAGGGGGGAAAGGGTTCTCAGCCCAGCCTGCACCCTCTCCAATATGGAACCCCTCAGAGGGATGTCCTACTGCCTCTCACAATCTGGGACTGCTGGCTCCTAACTGCTCACCTGCCTGCCTGCCTGCCTGATCACCCCTAACCCCTATGCCTGCCTGCCTGATTGTCCCTAAATACCTCTGCCTTCCCAATCACCCCTAACTGCTCCCTTACTGGCCTGATTGCCCCTAACTGCCTCTGCTTTGCCCCACACCCGGGACCCAGGATTCCCTCCTCTGGCTGGCTGCAGACACCCAGGACCCAGGTCATCTTCGCCTGGGCCAGCCGCAGCCACAGAGGACCATGGGCAGGTGGCTTCACCCAGGCTGTAGGCGCTGGTTCTTGGAACCATGGGGACTGTGAGGAGTACAGATTGTCCCTCTCCAGAGCCGGGACTGCGGGGCAGGCAACTTCTCCCTATCCTGGGCTGCAGGCCCAGGCGCAGCAGCTGGCACCTTGGACTGTGGGGCATGTGGATTTCCCTCTCCTGGGCCACAGGCACAGGTGCAGCACACTGGTGCCCGGGACCTTGGGGTGAGCAGCTTGTCCTTCTTCTGGGCCACAGCCTGGCTGTCCCTCATTCCTTTCTCCTGAGTTCATTTGTGCCTGGGTGATCCCCATTCCTCTCTTCCCAGTGTTGAGTGCCTGAGCCATTATGGCATGACGGTGTGAGGGCCTGATGATCATTTGCGTATTAGGTCTTATATAGGATATTTTCAAATTTTTCAGGTACATTCCCAAAAGAGGGTTTGCTGGGTCATATGGATACTATATTTTCATTATTTCAAGAATATCCATACTGCTTTTTATAGTGGCTGCAACGATTTATAGTCATACTAGCAGTGGTGAGGGAGGGTTACATTTTCTCCACAGCCTCTCCAACACTTCTTATTACTTGTCTTTTTTATAATAGCCATTCTAACAGGTGTGAGGTGATAATTCTTTGTGGTTTTGATTTATATTTCCCCTATAACTAGTGATGATCATTATTTCATATATCTGTTGACCATCTGTATATCTTTCTTGAAAAAGTGTATATACGTACATTTTGAATAAAAGATAAGTGCTGATGTCTCTGACCTTTTCCAGGATTTTTTCTTTTCAAATTGAGTCACTATTCTATAATAGAACTTTTAAATATGTGATAATCTAATTCCAGATTATAAAACACTCTTTTTGAAACACCCATATTTAAATTAGAAAACATTTCATTTTATTTTTATGTTTTAAAAATATCTTTTGGTATACCTTGTGTTTTTTTTAACTTATAACTGTATTTATTAGATTGATTGGGTGATATTGGTCAAATGAAAAAATAAATTTCATGTATGAGTTTCTATATTACAAGACCTGTATATTGCACCATGTACTCACCACCCAAAGTCAAATCTTCTCCTGTCACCCTATATTAGGACCCCCTCCTACCCCACCCCCTTCACTCTGGCAACCACAACAGTGCTGTTTGTGTTTATAAGTTTCAATTTTATATCCCACATATGAATGAAACCATTTGATTCTTAACTTTTTCTGTTTGATTTATTTCACTTAACATAATGTTCTCAAGATCCATCCATGTTGCTGCAAGTTGCATGAAGGTATAACTTGGGATATATTTTACACTAAAAATCTTTCTAATGTTAATGATATTACTATTTCATCCTTTCTTATGAATGAGTCGTATTTCGTTGTATATATATACCACATCTTTATCCAGCCCTCCATCACAGGACATTTTGCTGTTTCCATGTCTTCACTGCAATGAACAGAGTTGTATATATCTTTGTGAATACATGATTTTGAGTTTTTCGGGTATATAACCAGGAGTGGGATTGCTGGGTCATATGGTTCTACTCTTAATTTTTTTGAGGAATCACCAGACTGCTTTCCATAGTGGTTGTACCAGTCATAAAGAACTTTTTATGAACTTGACCCCAAACGCAAGAGAAGAACTAGTAAAGGCAAAAATTAATGAATGGGACTATATCAAACTAAAAAGCTTCTGCACATCGAAAGTAAAAGACAATAAAACAAACAGTCAGGCAAACAGATCGGAGATGATATTTATAAACAGTAGCTCTGACAAAGGTTTAATTTCCAAAATATTTTTTGTGAAACTCAACACCAAACAATCCAATCAAAAAGTCAGCAGGGGACCTGAAAATACACCTCTCCCAAAAAGATGTATGGATAGTCAATAGATATAGAAAAGATGTTCAACCTCTCTGGAAATTAGGGAAATGCAAATCAAAACTGCAATGACATCCCACCTCACACCTGTTAGTGCCATTATCAAGACAAGCAATAACAAGTGTTAGAGATGTTGTAGGAAAAAGGGAACCCTCATTCATTGCTGGTGAGAAGGTATAACTTGGGATGTATTTTACACTAAAAAACTTTCTAATGTTTATGATATTACTAAAATGTATTTATTGGTTCAGTAGATCATGTATTTTTCACTATACACCTTTTCATTGTGCAGTAGTCCCTAGAATAGTATTTCATTAATCCTGAAAACATTGAGAATACTTGTGGAAATGGGAATGGGAAGGATATGCACTTTTTATTGTGGATCAATAGAAAGTGGGATATCTAAAGGTGGGGTATCAGAAGTAAAATTTAATGCCAGATATAGATGGTCATGAACCAAAGTAGCTGGTATATGTTTAAGTTATAGGAATATGTATTGTGTACTCCTGCATTGTTCCATTTACTGAGATACAACTTTCTGAGTTCACCTGGTTCTCATGGAATAAATTGCATAAATGCAGTGTGTAATTTGTGTTATGCTTATATTGTTCCCTAATATATCAATCACATTGAAACAGATTTGTGTGCTCAAAACAAGCCAGATAGCAGAACTGATTGTACCTCTTTTTTTCTCCCCAAAATGAAAGATTTATAATATAATTCAGTAAGTGGAATGCTTTATTTATCTTTCTAAAGGAATATTATGTGTAAATGTGTATCAAATTCATTTAACATAAAATTTCATACCTGTATAACAGTGAAAATATCTCTGCAGGATCCATGTAAACTATTGTACTTTACTTTGTTCACAGGTAACTTCATGTTTACCAAATTTGGCAACTTCCAAATGTAGCAGTAGAAGGAAATGCATGTATTAAATTATAAATTCATTATTTTTTTTAAGAGTATGTATGCAGTATCCCACAAAGATAATATAATAAAAATTTTCTAAATGCATTTAGAGGCATTTACAGGGTCCATACTTAGGTGTAATTTTGCCCTTGCCTATCTGAACACAGATCTTTATAAAATCAAATCACTAGGGAGAGCATATGCATCCAAGAGCAGAATATAGTCATAATGCTGGTAAGAGCTTTAATGTTCTGGGGATCAATAAGGTACCTAAGTGCATTCTTAAGATGTTGGTTGTGCAGTATTTATTGCTTTTGATTGATTACTAAAATATAAAGTACTCTATTCCATAAGTAGTTATTTTTTTCTCATAAACAAAGTACAAAAAAAATCAAAGAGGAAATTCAAGCTCTCAAAGAAGACTCAAGACTTTTTGTTCCACAAAGTATTATTATGAATTAAGTAAAAACACAGAAACTAAATACAAAAGCTTAATTTGGAAATGTTAAAAGCCAGTATACTGTCAATGTACCATTGTCACATATACACTATATAATTAGAATAATGCAGAAAATAACTATTACAAATATTTAGCATGATGTGTTTTCTAATATTTAAAGTAAAAAATTGATAACAGTATATATAACATTTCCTTGGCTTTTAATCTGAACAAAGCTAGACAAAACATACTTATAGAATTGCAGTGGAAAAATACTTTTCAGTCTTCCAAATAGCTAGCACATTTTGAGAACTAGAGCTACTGAATAGATTAAGTCCCCTACTATTAGCATATATTGAAAATTAAGTATTTTTATTTATTAAAACTATACTAGAATTAACCAGAGTTTTTATGTCCTTAAAATATTTTATATTAAACTAGGGGCCCAGTGCACAAATAAGTTTGTGCACTTGGGGGAGTCCCTCAGCCCAGCCCTATCACAGTCTGGGACCCCTCAGGGAATGTCCACCTGCTGGCATGCCTGGCCAGCCTGGATGGGGGGCCGATGGCAGTTTGCAGGCTGGCCAAGCGCACCATGCCTGCCCCGCCCACCTCGCCACCTGGGCTGCACCCACCTCTGTGGTTGTGCTGCCGGCCTCCATCCTAGCTGAGTTAATTTGCATACAGCCACTCTGATTGGCTGGTGGGCATGGCTTGGCTGGTGGGCGTGGCTTAGGCATCCTGGAGAAATGGTTAATTTCAATATTACTCTTTTATCAGAGCAGACTAGGGGCCTGGAGCACAAAAATTTGTGCACTCAGGAGGTCCCTCAGCCCGGCCTGTG
>PVJC01033937.1:0-19093 GCA_004026665.1 Murina feae
GGGAGTGGACTGACAATTTTTGGGGGTTAAGGGTGTTGGGGATGCGTGAAGAGACTGGACAATAATTGTACACCTATGGAAGAGGACAATGGGGGGGGCAAGGTCAGAGGTTGGGGTGGGAATTGGGAGGAGGGGAGCTATGGGGGAAAAAAGAGGAACAACTGTAATAATCTGAACAATAAAAATAAATTTAAAAAAATAAAATAAAATAAAAAAAAATAAAAAAAAAAAAAGAAACTTTGCAATAAAATACACTAATCAGAAGGTCATACAGTTGAGACTCAAAGTTATATGGTTTTATTAGTAATAGATCTGACCTTGATTTTGAATTAAGCATCAAAATCCACTGAAAAGGGAGGAAATTAATCAGAATACCCCAATTATTGTTTATTGAGGGTAAGTCATATTTTAGTAAACTAGGTTTTTAGCCTGAAAAAGAAACCATATCATTTTATATTAGAACTTCATCATGAGCTAATGAACAATACAGTGAGAATAATGGTTCAGAGGGTAAGACTTTCTCTACCAATTATATACTAGAAATAAAAACAGGATTCATTTAACTTAGCTTACAATATGTGCATTGTCTCATTCAAATACTCTTACCTTCTATTGCTAACAACAGGTCAAATCTGTAAAGAAAATTCAGGCCATATGAGGATGACTCAGATAAATTGACCAATTTCTAGTTAACTTATCATTATATTATCTGATAAGACTCCAACCATATAATTAATTAGGTAGCATGATTATTAAGCAATTAAGAAAATAAACACAGAATCACTGATATTATACTACCTATAAAAAAACCTGTTTTCTTTCCACCTCAAATTCTTTAATAACCATCTACAAGAGAACAAAAATTAAGAGAAAATGTATTTTCCATCTTGGGATTCTGTGTACGCAGAGGGCCAAGTTAAGTTATAAGCAAATTTTCCACTGCATAGTGGATCAACGATCCTAAGCCTGGCCTTGTTCAAGGGTCAACTGTATTTCATCACTCGTTAGGCAGGCTGCCCGCTTTTTTAAAAATCTACTCTAATTTCTTTTAAGTCCTGGGAAACAGTGCGGCAGGCCTAGCAAGAAAGTGGAGAAACCCACAAACACTAAGACTGAGTTAAAAGGAACAAAAGAGGAGACTCCAATAAAATTTGGAAAGAAACAAAAAGCCGGAGACGAAATGAGAGGACATAAGGCAGTGAGTTCTTCCAAAACTGAGCGAATAACTGTCTGGAGCATGCAGGTGTCCCCTGAGGAGAAAGGAGCATTGGCCCAGGAAGATCAGAGGCAGCAACCTGCAACAGCCGGAAATAACGAAGGACAAAGACGATTTCAGTAGGGCAAGAATCAAGGCGAGGCAAAATTCAAGCATCATTTCTAAGGCAGATGCCTCATTCTTCCCTTATACGTTTTTATTAGGAAGCATGAGACTAGAAATGGTGCCAGGACTTCTGACCTTGGGTGCTGTGTTATCAGGAACCATCCTCAGGGAGCGCCTTCCCTCCCCGAAGACAAGGCTGGCAGCGAACACACTTGGCCCCGTGGGTTCGGGAAAGCTTGTTTTTCTCACTGACATCTTTGCTGATTTGAGGTTCCTCCTAAAGTCTATCAATGCTTTTGAAACAAGGCTATCACATTTCTTTGCCCATGTTTTACATTTTTTTCCAGAACCATTGATAATAAAAGTCATACAGGAAAAAATATGGTTTATAAGGAAATATTTTAAAATAGTGTGGATGGCTCAGTATATGTGGTTACTGGATATGGGTTTAAAAAAAAACAAAACAAAACAAAACACTATGCTTTTTCTTAAGGACAAATCAGGAGCTTGGTCTGGATATAACCTGTGCCATTCTGAAATAAGTCAATAAATAAAAAGGAAATGGCATTTTTAACCACATATGCTAACTAGGTCATCTAATAATGATGACATGATTCCAGTCATGCAAGGGTATCATCTACTCATTATGATTCAAGTTATGGTCGATGACATTGATATAAGTTAGAGGAGTATAAGATAGAGGGAATATTTCATAGTAAATAGACCAAGAATGATTCCCCTTGGAATACTAAAGGTACAAATTGCTTTAGTTTTCATTTCCATGGCGCTAAATTTGTATTTCATGCGAAGGCCTATAATTGATGACTGCTTACTTCTCTGGGTGAAAAGGGATAAAAAAAATAGATTATGATTGTCAAGGTTGTTTGTGTTAGCTAAAATGGTAAGCAGCACCTTGAAATCTTCCTAAACAGCACACAGATTTTTTAAGAAAAACAAAGTGTTGGGCAAAAAGTTGCAAACCAAAATTTCCTGTATCATCTGGCTGACATGGTTCACAGTTTTCCTTGGAACAATGATTGTATCAACTAACAGCAGATCAAACTCCAGTGCAGCCATCCAGGATCAGTCCTGGATTCTTTCAAGAGCTCACAGCATTGAAGGTGTTTTTTGTTTTTACTTTACATTTTAAGAATATGAAATACTTGTGTTTGTTCCATATTTTGGTATTCTCTTCTCTTAAAAAATTCTAAGCTAGTTAACAAAAGCATCTCAATGTTGCTATACTTAGTACATAATTTAAAATTCATAATAATTACTTCCATATGTCAAATTCTCCTCTTTCCCAAATTCCCAAATGCCTCTCATTATCTTAGATAGTCCTATTTCTAAATTTCTCTTGATGTGTGGTAGATACTATTATGTCCTACTTCTGAGGATAAGTCATTACCATTCTGTGTGTTGAAGTATTAATTTATATAAGCAAAGGGCAATCACATTTAGTTAAGAAAAATAAGAAGCTATTGGTCTAGCAAGTATTCATTCAGGTCCCTAAGCAATAATGGGGTGTGTGTGTGTGTGTGTGTGTGTGTGTACTAAATAACTGGCAATCGTCATGTTTCTAAACACTCAGTAGGTTTGTTTCTCACACTATAAAAATGCTATCATTTTTAAAAGGTTAATTTTGAAAATAATCATAAACTCTATAGTGACTTTTTATATTACCTGATATTTATTCATTATAGCAGTGCTTTTCAATGTATCTATGAGAGAAGAGAGAAAATTTTTGTCAAGTTTCCAATTCATAATGGATAAATGCTTCAGTAAATATTTTTATCTAAAAATGAATGTTGCAGTCACGTCTAATCATTTCAAAAGTTTCCAAATGCTTGCTCTCAATGTCTATATCATCTTATTGCAGACTAGCAACCAACTGTACTGCTTAGCGCTTGGTGCCTGGTATCTAAGAGGTAACTTTAAGTGTTCCTCAAATAGAAGGCATAAAATTCTGTTTTCAGAAAATGGACTTAAATATTATAAACATCTGAATTTATTTTTGTGAAAGCAAAAACAATCAATCTTTTTTTCCTTCTGGCATGCAAAACCAGAGGTTAATAGTTGAGAGGTAATTCTGTTTGGGTGACATGAATAAAAATTAAGGTGGGTGAGATTTGGAAGAGGCAAGAGGTAAGGGGGGAAATTTGCTGGACACTGGCAACTATTTAAAGTAGCAGGGCACCGAGAGCAAAGTAAAGTGTACTTCGGTTGATATGCCATAGTTTACTAACACCAGTAAGAAATATTTACAGAGAAGTTTTATTTGGGTAGTCAATAATCCTAACAGAACTTTTAAAAAACCTCATTTAATATTGACTAAGCTTAACCCCTATGTTATTTAGATTGCAATAAACTATTACAGAAAATCTGATGAAATAGTAGATTTAACAAAACAGAAGCGCATTTGTACCCAGGTAGAAGTGGTCTTGATTAAATAGTTGCTAGTATTGGTTCCGCAATGCAAAAGTATTTGTGTTGAGACTTTTTTTTTCTTTGCAGGGGGTGGGGAGAGGAGATATAGTTTTCTTTATTATTAAATTTATTGGTTAACAAAATTATACAGTTTTCAGTGCACAATCCTACAGCACATCATCTGTACCCTGTATTATGTGTTCAGCACCCCAAGTCAAGTCTCTGTCCATCACCATTTATTTCCCTTATACTCTCTTCCAACCCCTCCATTACCACACTGTTGTCCACGTTGATGAACTCTTTCTTTCTTTTTTGCTCAAACCCACACCCCACCCAACATCTCCTCCCCAACAGCTGTCACCTGCTTTCTATCTATGAGTCTGTTTCTATTTTGCTTGTTAGTTCATTTTGTTCATTAGATTCCATATTTGAATGAAATTATATAGTATTTGTCTTGTCCATTTTTTCATGATCCCAAAGTGATTGCCACAGCTCTGGCCATTGTATCTGCATTCCAGGTTGAAAGAAGAAGCAAGAGAAAACGGTGACACCTTTATCAGCAAAAAGATGCAGTCCATTTATGTCACATTGAATGGACCAAGTTAAATGGCACTTATAACCACAAGGTAGGTTGAAAAATATAGGTTTCTTTAACTGAATTTGGCCTGACCCTGGAAAAAAGGGAAGAGGGAAATTAGGTGGGCAATTAACAGTATCTGCCATATACTCCAACTCTGACATGAGCCAGGAAGAGGGTAAGTACAATTATCTAACACCAACTTTTCTTCAGCAGTGTACTAGATGTTGTAGTTGCATGATCTCATTTCATACTCTCAATAACCCTACAGGGCAGGCATAATGATGCCCATTTAACAGATAGGAACACCGAATTTTTGAAAGTTTAAGTGGGCATGAATAAGAACGTGAAATTTTATCATAAACTCACAAAATTTTGCCCTCTAAAATCCTGCCAGTTGATAGGCACGAATTCAGTTTACTGATATGACAATACTGTGTGACTTTTCATGATTTGCACAATCGGATATGGCAGGGGTCTAGTGCATCTTTGTGTATCATATGCATTGCCCATCTGTGAGCTGAGCAGCGCTTGCTCTGGGCTCAGGCTTGCCAGGCAAAGCTAACCCTTGACCAGACATCTTTACTTTCAAATTTCCAAGGAAGAGACTCACAACTTTCCTGGGTATTTGTGACATCATCTGGCAACTCTTGTAGATGAAGCAAGCTCTAGGCAAAATGTAATAACATTTCCCTTGCCTCCTATCCCTGTGATTTCCCACAGGTTCTCATTCCTACACTCTTTTACTTTCAAAACTGAACCCACAAAATCTATAACTTGAAAAGTGTTTAAGATCTTACATGCTGGATATATTCCCATTTGAATAAGACAAGCTTGAATATCTAAAGGATTCCACAGGATACAGAAATAAATCTCCAATAGTGGAACATGTGGCATTGGAAACCTCATCTTAAAGAAGGACAACAGCATTTTCTCCATGCCCCTCAAGTCACATGTTGATGGCTGTGTACTACACCTATGCCATCTGTAAGAGATTTTTCTGGGACAGTCATAATCCAAAATATTCCCTCCATCTGTCAGATCATGTGTCAGACCATGTGTCTCAGTTTCTAATTCAGAAAATATGGCCCCTGTGCTTACACCAGTTCTGTTTACAGTTGCTTCTAACCCAAATGGTGCTGGGTTGTTGGTGGTTGTTTTGTGTGTGTTGGTTTGGTTTTGTGTTTGTTGGTTTGTTTGTTTTGGCCTTATCCTTAGCTGACATGAAGAAAACCACTCACCTTCACCGCATAGGCATCTCATCTATCTCGCCTTATTCTTGAAAGCTATGTTAATTTCCTCTCCAGCTAAAAGACCTTAGCTCATCTGGGTTCAGCACGGAGCCAGCACAGTCTATGGCACTGAGAGACACTTCATAAACATCTCTTACATAAACAAATGTCAATATTTTCTCTTTTCCCTCCTCCTTATACCTTCACCCCCGCTCCCTCCAGGACTAGAATGAATAAGCAGAAAGATAACAATGAAGAAGAAGTAAGATAAGGAGCCCTCACTTCCTCTTGGCACAGACCCGAACACACCAGCAGAGATGACGTTTCTGAACGAGTGAGGACATTGCACGTGGACAATGGTTCCTGTGATCACTGCCACACGACAAAAGCAGATCCCAACTTGAGTAATGATTACATTAGCATGAACAGTATGCTTGTAACTTCAATTAATTACCTGCAAATATTCATCGTATGTCAATACAAGGAGCTGCACTTCCCTGGAAAAAGTGTTTGGGGAAGTGCGCAGAGAATATGGTTCAGTGGCTTCCAAGTCTCCGGTATCCTTTGTGTTTTCTGTGTGTATTCAGAGAATCATTGATCAGCTGCCTTCTATATGCTCCCTGCTGGGGATCAAGCCCACAACCTGGGCATGAGCCCTGACCCAGAATCGAATTGTGACCTCGTGGTTCATAGGTCGACGCTCAACCGCTGAGCCACTCTGCTCAACATTTCCACCCACATATGCCAAGGGTACCTCAAAGTAAGGTGTCCAGCACCTAGATCCCTGGATCTCTCCCAAGTGTTGTGATTTCTCTGTGAGGGCTCTACCCTCTATCTTGGACACAAACTGGAAGACTTAGGCTTATTCTTGCATTGCCTCCCCCTCACCTCCTAGACTTCATCTACCAACAAATCCTGACTCTTTTGCTTCACTCTCATCTCTTGGATCTGTCCTCATGCCTCTTCTCCACTGTCACCACCTTTTGTCCAAACTACTACCTCTCACCTTCACTTTGTAACAGCTTCCACCTGGCTCTGACGTCCACTCAGAGCCTTCCAATCCCTTTCCCATAGTGAAGCCACAGAAACTCAATTCCAATCCCCAGACAAATCATGTCAATGCATTCCCTTTGTTCTCAGAGTCAGACTTCTGGTCCACATGCCAGGCTCCAGCACTGTTCCTGCCTTACCTCCCCCACCTGGCCCTGATCACACTGTTCCTTAGTCCCTGAGCTGCCCCGCTCTACCCTCCTGATGCCTTTGCTGTGTTGGGAGCTCTGCTGGATGCTCTTCCTCCACATCTTTCCCTCAGCCTGGCTACTTCAGCTGTTCTGTAACAACTCAAATATGTCATCTATTCCCGGGGACTCTCTTTTCTCTTACAGTTCCTTGTACCTCTCCATCATGGCAGTGATTGCAGATATAATCATTTATTTCACTAGTAACTTCATTAATGTCTTGTTCTCTATTATGAGTTGAATTACACCCACACACACAAAAAAGATATGTTGATATTCTAAACCTTAGAATATGGCCTTCCTTGGAAATAAGGCTCTTGCAGATGTAATTCATTAAAATGGTGCCATACTAGATAGAGTAGGGTGGGCCCCTGGTCCAATGTCCCAGTTCCCTTACAAAAGGCTATCCATGTAAATACAGAGACATGGGCAATCACCATGTGAAGACGGAGGCCTGGAGCGATGCAGTACAAGCCAAAGGCTGCCAACAATAGCAGAAGTTGAATAGAATAACAAGGAAGGATTCTCTGACAAGTTTCAGAGAGAGCAGGACCTGCCAACACCTTGATTTTCTGGCCTTTCTAGAAACCATCCAGAACTGACACAGTAAATTGCTGTTATTTTAAAACACCCAGTTTGAGGTATTATTATGGCAACCCTAGGACACTAATTCAGTGCCACTCAGACTCTAAGATTATGAAGGTGAGAACTTTTATTTCTCACTATTGCTCGCCCAGGTAATATAGCACAGTGCCTGCACATACTAGCCATTTAACCAGTATTTGAAAATGACTGCAAAATAAGCTAATAAATAAATGACAAGACCTTAAATGTCATGTTTAATCAAAGAAAGTGAAATAAAACAAGTTCGTTTACAAAATGAACAATTTTGACAAAAACAAGTTCAATGACAAAAATAAAAATGTCATTAAGACTTTAGTTTTCACCAGAACGGAAAATGCACAGGCACAGAGTTCTGAGGAATGCTGGGCGCATGGGCACTCACATACTACTGCTGGCAGAAGAAAAAACAGGATGACCTCTCCGGAGCCAAAGTATGCATTTCAAGCCTTTTAAAAGTGTATTCACACCTGGCTGGCACGGCTCAGTGGTTGGATGTTGACCCATGAACCAGGAGACCCCAGTTTGATTCCAAGTCAGGGCATATTGCAGGCTTGATCCCCAATAGAGGATGTGCAGGAGCAACCAATCAATGATTCTCTCTCATGACTGATGTTTCTATCTCTTCCTCCCTCTCTGTTCCTCTCAGAATCAATAAAAATATATTTAAAATAATAATAATAATAATAATAATAATAATAATGAATGTATTCACTTTAACCCAGAAATTACACTTCTAGGAGTTTATCGTAAGGAAAAATGTTACAAGTACAAAGGTGTTTGTACAAAGATGTTCACTGAGGCTGTATTTATATAAAACCAAACATTTTAAAAATATAAACAACTCAGTACCCACCTGAGTTAATTATGGTTCATCCACATTATGCAATATTATGAGACAATAAAAATGGAATTAAGATCTGTATTTGTTGGTATAGAAAAATAAAGGACTTTGCTAAACAGTTTGGATAGTACAGTTGAATTTTTAACAAATGATTATTGTGTATTAACATAAAGTTAAATCTTCAAGAATAAATGCAAAAGTATTAGCAATGGCTATGTCTAGGTAATGAAAAGACAGAGGATTTTTTAATTCATCCCTTATATTTTTTTTCTTTACTGTCTAAGATTTTTCAGTAAGCTGTATTCTTTTCATAATCACCAAAAAATAAAACTATTTCCAGACAGTTAAGTGATACTACAAAGTATTATGTATTAAGTGTCAAATGAATGCCATTATACTACAGGCGTCGTCCCCTGTGCTCTCTGGTTTCCCATCTTAAAAATGCTAAAATGTTGAGGCACACTCCCAATTCAGAACTATTATTCCTACTAATTGAAAAAGGCCCCAAAGCCAAGAACTGGGCACAGTGCCTTCCCAGGGGATTTATGGCAGCTCTGCAGGCCAAGCTGCGAGGAGAACCAGAAGAGAGATGGCCAGCCCACCCGGAGGCAGCGCAGGGATCCCAAGGGGGAGGCAACTGGAACACAAGCTCTTCCCACTCCAGAGCCAAGGCCAGGGATGGGAAATGGGCCAGGGAGAGACCAAGTGAAAGCCCATTTCTCAAAAGTTTTCATGTTAATATTCTTGCCAATTTGTCATTATGTACTTTTTGGGCCCACAGTTGGTCTTCTTGCTCATAACAAAAGGTCAGAGACTGCTCCGATTGCTTCGCTAATGCAGACTTCCACAAATGGACACTGGCGAGCCGTCAAAACCCAGCGAACCCCAGTGGCTTCTTATTTACATGGGCATCTTTGTTATCCCCGGCACGTCCTCCCAGTCCTCAGAGGAGCTGCAGTGTCACCGCAGCTGACAACAGCCAGAGAGCCCCTGGTTGTGGAGGCTGGACCTGGCCAAGCTGCAGCCTTGGACAGCAGGAGGCTCTGACTCTCCTAATAACATGTTTTTTCTATCCTCCCCCTTCCTCCCCCACACAACACACACACACGCACACACACACACACACACACACACCTCCTCACAGTACTGCTCTCGGCAATAGAGGGAAATCATTTTCTCCGAATATTAGCTGAAACTGAAAATGACGCGAGGTGCACTAATGCTCTCCGAGGGGCATTTCAGCGGTGCCCCAATGAGCACGAAGCCAGAGAAACGGCTTCATTTGTGAAACCTGTCGAGCGAGGGTGTCACAAGGGCCGGCCGTCTCAGGAATGAGTTATCTGGAACTGGGATTTCCCCACCCAGAGGAAAGGGGTGGTCTGCTCTGGATCTTTGCTTTTCATCTCGAATTTGCCAACTTGCCCAGATTCAGAAGCAGTGGCTGGACCTTAGGTGCTCAATAGATATCTGTAGAATTGAATCAAAACTCGTTTCTGGAATTTCTTTATTGCTTTGATGTGAAGTGCACCTTGTACATCAGACAAAATCAGAAGGAAAACTGAGTGTGTGATCCAGAAGAGACATTCGCACTGTGATGGAGGGGCCACGAACCAGTGCTAATGTCCGTCTTGCTCCCTGTCCTTGGTGAGCAAAGCTGCCATGCAGGCGCCTGCTTCTGTCTTCCCCGCGCTCCCTCTCTGCTCTGTCCCCAAGAGCAGCCAGCTTCCTCCTGGTCACTGACGACAGAAACACTCAGACCTCTTGGTCCTCTCTATGAGTCAGTTATCCTCAACTCTGTCTGCGGTTTTCAATTTCACCAGAACCCATGGAGCCGTGATGAACTGTTGTGTGAGTGCAGCCATGGGGCTTGGCAAAGCGGACAGGGCCGGTTTATGCCTGTGAGACCCGCCTGAAACGCTCTGGTGGCTTTTCTTATTTTTCATATCAGATTCTCAGAGTAAGCTGTTTAAGATTCATCTCCTTATTTATGCCACGAACAGCTTCACTCCTGACACCTTTCCAGAGGATGGTTCCATGCACTGCCCTTTCCTCAGAAGGCCCTGCAGCCTAAGCAGTTTTGGTCATAACACCAACTGCACTGATTAAATTAAAAGGACACCTGCGAGGTTCTTTTTTCTTCTCCTTTGTTTCTTACAAAATGCTCCAATAAATAGGTTAAATTATCTGTGTCTGAAGAAGAAGGTAATTCTCTCACTGGCTTCTTCCTCTATTACACTGCGTTAATAGAAACCAACCTCCATTCCACACAGTGTCCTTCATCCAATTAACAATCTCACCCCACCTAAATTTTTCTTGAAATTAACCAGTAACGGTTACTTCCCCCCAAAAGCAACCCCAATTCACTTATACCAGCCCTGTGTAGTTCTATACTCTTCTTAGACCTCATCTAAATTTAATACCAGAGAGTATAAAAGGTTGTTTTCCAAAGCACTGGGTTATTTATTAGTAGTAGTTTCTGAAAACTTTCTGTAGCTTGTTGGAGTGCGGGCCTGAACTCAGCCAATTACCACAGGTGAAACACACCAATGCTCCTAAGGAAAATTTGATAAGCTTGGTTTCTCCTTTCTATTACCTTTCGGTTAGAATTTCACAGGGCTTAAATCAAGCAGCATCTCCTAGGGACTTAAGAGCTGTTGCTTTCTCTGTGAGCACAGAGGAAAGGGCAGAAAGATAGCATTCCAATCAAACCCAGACTTCATGCGATTGACAGTTGGTGGGTTTTCTTATGGGGTCTGGACTGTTTGCTCAGCTCCCTGCTCCGTCCGTGGATAACAGTGGCCAATAACGCGTAAACGCATATGTCCTGTAACATCGCTTCTTGTTATCTGGAGGACCCTGGAGAATCACAGAAACTAATGTAATTAGTCGGGATGTGCCATTGTACAGGAAGGATAAGAGGAAAAAAGACAAGTTTATTTCTGCATATAAGTCACTTAAGTACAGCTTAATCCAGCGGCCCAGTGGGCCATCGAACCTCTTTCACTCCAAAAGCAAGAGCAGTGGAGTCAAGAATTAGAGCTAATTGAGAGGCAGGAAAATGGAGAAGTTTTGTGTGGCTTAACCAGTCTATCTGAGTAAACACTGCATCTCTGCCAAAACATTTTCATTTTTCATTAACAGCCGTGTACCGTGCAAAGAAATACACTTTGATTTTACAGAGAGGACATCCTTGGGGGAAGGAAGGGACTTAATATAGAAGGAAGTTGAAATGTGTTATTATTACTAATGACAATAGATTAATAATAACACCAGCTACTGTCTCGCATTAACGTGCTCAGCCTTTGCACGGGTATTCCATTTAATCCTCTCAGCAGCCATCTGAGGCATGTTCTGCTGCTATCCCCCATCTTGGGGCTGAGAAAACTGGCGCTGAAAGAGGATAAATAATTTGCTGGGGTCACAGAACTGGTAAGAGGCAGAGCGAGGAATTGACTCCAATGCTACACAATGAATCACACTACCCCTACGTTCTCGGTTACATCTTCATTCAAAGGAAGTTTTCAGATATGAATCTCTCTTAGTGAAAAATTCTTCTTCAGGGAGGAGCATTTATTGCAATTCTATTAGCAAAAAAATATTGGCCTGGAAAGGTGCAGGGATGAGCCCAATCCATAAGGTTTTTGCATTCAAGTTACCATAGGACAGGCCATTGTCCTTGACCCTCTTTGACCTTCCTCTTTATCACTGTGACTATGCATGTTTATCGCACAAGCCCCTCTTCTGACACCTTCATCTTCTCTCTACTTCCATCTCTCAGAAAAATTATGATTGCAAACTTGATGCATCATTTTATGTTCAATCCTTAAAGTAGAGAAGCATGTTTGGTAGCAATTGTATTTTTCCTCCCCAGGAGCGGCCTCTTCCTAGATTTCTCTAAATTTTTCTGTGATGCTCTTTTCCCCTCTGCTCCCTTTATCTTCTCTGCCACACTCTGTTCTGACTTTGTCCCTTATTTTTCTCTCCTGAAATTATACACAATGCAGTCATCAAGTTGCTCTTTATTCTACTCACCCGCCTGTGACCATCCAGGTTGTTTGTTTCTTTGATTTTAAATTACATTCCTGGCATGAAATTCATCAGGGCGAAGGTGTCCAGAAGCTGTACGTATGCAGAGTTGTCCTTTCTTTAAGACTGTTTCCTATCCTCTGGAATTCTTCCCTTTTACTCTATTGCTGTTGTTATTTTTATTGTATTTATGTTTCTTCTTATAATTATTACCATTATTCAACTTTGAAAAGAGGAGGAGAAATAAAGAGGAGACTTCTGAAGAAAAGAGATAGGGTGACTATCGGAGAGGTGGAAAGACAATTTCTTAGGTAACACCTTATAGTCCTGCCCCACATATAACCCATTTGTCTGAGACCCCACACAGAGCCAGAGCACTAAGGATGATCCAAGGCATCCACAAGCTGGTCTAATAAATAAACATTGCAGACAGACCAAGAGGCAGTGAAATAGCCCCCTGTTCTCTGTATTTGCTGTATTTGCTTTATTATCTAAGGTCAAGGAATAGTGTCTTGAGGACAGGAATTTGTCCTCGTGTAGGACCTCGGAGGCAGTTTACTCGTTTGTAGCACGGGAATTTCCTTAAGCATCTGTGGGAGTGATTTGGTATTTTTCAGATCACTCCCATAGATGATTGCCTTGCCAGTTCCAGAATAATAAATTGTGACAAAGAAACCAAGTTTTCCTCCCCACTGAACTAGTCTTATATGCCACTTTAACAGGTACTTTCGGGACAATTAATGGTTTGTGCCTGTAGTATGGGTTCACCACACCTGTTTCCACTTTGGAGATTTACCAGTAACCAAGAACCTAGTTTAGTCAGGAATTCCCCAAATATCCTTGTTCTGCTGTGGGTTTTAGTCTCCAAAGTTGGCTCCCCAATAAGCCACACCTCCTGGGATTCATACCTCTGTGCAAACCCCCTCCACTTGAAGCTCGGCTGGCCCCTGTGACTCGAGTTGGCCAACAGAATGCAGCAGAAGTTAGGTTGCATGACTTCTGAGAGGAGGTCAGAAAAAGACACACAGCTCTAATAATTCTCACTCTGAGAAAAGCCAGCCTCCAGGTAAGAAATCTGACTGCTCTGTCATCGCCTGCTTTGAATTAAGTCCAAGGTAGCCAGATAGGAAGGCTACTTGGAGAAAGAGTCAGACCTTGGCTGGCCAGTCCAGCTGCTTCAGGACTCAGAGCAGAGGTATCAGACATGTAGCTGAAGATGCCATCTTGGATGTCCTTTGCCTTCAGTCCCAGTCTCCATCTGGCTGCAACTGCATGAGATACTGAACATGGTCACTTAAGGAACCATCCTATCTAATAAAAGAGCAATATGCAAATTAGGCATCACTCCATCACAAAAATGGTCATACCCATAGCCACAAGATGGCGACTCCCAATCCGACTCAGCCCTGCCACTGAAGACCTGTTAGCCAGGCAGGTGGCGGGGGCAGGCAGGGGGCCCAAGAGGCAGAACAGAGAAGGCAGGGAGTCCCCTGCCCAGGCCAGAGGCCTCAGGCATGAGCAAGGGCAGAGCTGGTGATCAGATGGGTATGAGGGTGCCCTACCCAGGCATGAGGCCTGGGCCAGAGGCCTCAGGCCTGGACAGGGCAAGGCCAGAGATCGCAGGGGCCTGGGCTCCACAAAGCCAGTGATCAGAGGGGCAGAGGTGAAGCCTGCAATCTCAGAGGTCTGTGCACCAGTGGAGCCGGAATAGTAGGGGTCTGGGGGTCCCCTGCCCAGGCCTGCAGCCTAGGCCAGAGGCTGCAGTAGGGCAGGAGTGGAGCCAGTGCTCTCAGGGCCTGGGCACAGGCAGAGCTGGCAATTCAAGGGTCTGGGGTCCTCTGCCCAGGCCTGTAGCCTTGGCCACAGGCTGTAATGGGGCAGGGGCAGAGCTGACAATGGCAGGGGCCTGGGGGTCTCCTGCCCAGGCCTGTAGCCTTGGACAGAGGCTGTAGTGGGGAAGGGGCAGGGCAGGGGCAGAGCTGGCAATGGCAGGGAACTGGGAATCTCCTTCGCAGGCCTGTGGCCTTAGCCGGAGGCTGCCAGTGGGGCAAGGGCAGAGCCAGTGATGTCAGGGGGCAGGATCAGAGCCAGTGATCTCAGAGGCCTGGGCTCTGTGAAGCTAGTGATTGCAAGAGCTTGGGGGTCCTCTACCCAGGCCTGCAGCCTCAGGCAGAGGACCCGGTGATTTCAGGGGTGTGAGGGTCCCCTGCCCAGGTCTGCAGCTTCAGCCAGAGGTTACAGGCTGGGCAAGAATGGAGCTGGGATTGGAGGGGCAGTGGTGGAGCTGGTGATAAGAGTGAACTACAGAAAAAACACATTTTCTTACCACTCATTGGCTAAGCTCCCTGTATGCCACTGGCAATATTCTTGGTAACTTGGGTAATAAGAATCCAACAAGGGCATCTAGGGTTTTTCCACCACACTCCTGGAGAAAAAAAATGAAGGTCCACTGCTGGAGGGCTAAGAAATGTCATATCCTGCCCTAGCCATTTTAGCTCAGTGAATAATGCCTCAGCCTGCTGACTGCAGGGTCTGGGTTCAATTCTGACCAAGGGCATGTACCTAGGTTGCAGGCTCCTCCCTGGCTGGGGCTCAGGACAGGGCATATGCAGGAGGCAACCAATCAAGTGTTCCTCTCACTTTGATGTTTCTCTCTGTTTTCCCCTTCTCTTCCACATTCTCTAAAAATCAATGGAAACATATCCTCAGGTGAGGATAAAAAAAAAAGAAAGAAAGAAAGAAATGTCATATCCTATGAAAGACACATCTTAAAAATGCCTAAAGAAAGTTGTAATTTTTTCATGATGAAGGGACTGGAGTCCATGTTGATGAAAACACCTTGGTGGCTGTGGTGACTGGCAGTGGCTGCAGCAGTGGGGTGATGGGGCTGGTGGCTTCCCCTGATCAGCCTGGTCATCTCCCACAAAGGGAGGCCAAACTATGGCTTAGGCTGGCTCCCCAAGGGGAGCAGGGTGCTGGCCTAAGCTGTCAGTAGGACACCCCCTGAGGGCTCCCAATATGTGAGAGGGGGCAGGCTGGGCTGAGGAACGACCCCCCCCCCCAGTGCACAAATTTCATGCACCAGGCCCCTAGTGAGAAATAATAATAACAAATAAGTGTTTTAAGCTACTAAGTTTTGGGGGTGGCTTGTTACACAGAAATAGTTAACAAAAACCTCTACCTTTTATCACTCCCCATACCCAACCTGAACTCAGAATAACTGTTTCTCCCAAAGTCTCCTTTCAGTCCCATAAAGATTCATAGAATTTCAGGGTCCACACTTGAAAGAGCCATATCGGACTCTTCTATGAGAAGGGGCATAAAGTATCTAAAGAGGCAATTACTACAATTATTAGATACAGTAAGCCAGCTTCACTAATCTGCCCCTTTTTTCTTTTCCTTTTTTAATATATTTTTATTTATTTCAGAGAAGGGGAGAGAGATAGAAACGACAATGAGAGAGACTCATTGATCAGCTGCCTCCTGCACAACCCCTACTATGGGTTGAGCCCACAACCCGGGCATGTGTCCTGACCAGAAAATTGAACCCTGACCTCCTGGTTCATAGGTCGTCACTCAACCACTGAGTCACCCCAGCTAAGCTGCCCCTCTTTTCTTTAGTATATGTCTAAACCAGTAGCCTGAGAGAGAGGACATATCAAAGTATCAAAAAATAGGTCAAAGATTTTGAGAAAAACAAATATAGAGAGTTCATGATACACAAGATTTCTCAATTCAGAGTTTATAACTCATTTGTAGGTACAGTTCAGAATATGTGATTGCTTGTTAAGGCATCACTACCAGGAATGAAATGAGGGCTGTTCATCTGAGACACCTGATGACTGAAAGCCATTCACCACACTGTGCCTTCTGCCCTTGTAGAGGGTCAACACCCTTCAGGTGTCTTTTGTAAAGATAGTTGAATATATCTTCCAATCCCACTTTTGACTGGGAATAAAACAGTATAGAAATCTAAGTAATTTAGGATGGTCTGATTAAAGAAACTATTTCTAAATAGCACCTATGTGTGTGCTCTATACACAGGGCTCAGTAGATTCCTGCTAAAATTTAATTATAGAAAACATTTTTATACATTAATTATCTGTTTAAAAATGTGTCTATTGTGAGTTGTCAGAAAGTGAGACTTGAATAAACCAATGCTGTTGTTCATCTTTGCTCCCAGTGTAATGCCTAAGACCCCTGAGGTCCTCTCTTGCTTTCAGAGTTGATTCTATCCTGAAGCATCATGTTTAATATATAAACTAGCTCAAGCATTTTTAAAGTGGTCCAAGTTTATAAACTCAGTAGGCTCTAGCTATTGATCAACCAGCAAAACGGAACCATCTGAAAATTGTTGCTATTGTGTGCACCCATACCAGTGTTAGGTAGGTATTTCTTTTTTTCTAACTTAACAGTATTCTTGAAGCCATTCTGCCTTTTTGGTAGAGCTCCCTTTAATTAATAGCATATCAGCAAGACACCAGTTTACATTATACTCAATTTTGTCCAAGGAGAAAAACTAGATTTCTCAGTTATAGATTCCACTTAACTCAAGTTGTATTCTAAACAGAAGGGTTTGTTTTGTTTTGTTTTGTTTTGAGCTTAGGAAAGCTTCTGTCATGAGATCGTGAGAAAATAAAATGTAGTGCCAAAGAAATAGAAACAGTGAATCATTAATAGGTCAGAAAATAAGGTTGATGATGCAAAATCTGATTTAAACTATATTCAGTCCCTTGAGGAAGTTTATTCTTATTTTTTGCCCTTGTTTTCTTTAAAATGTCTTTGGCATATATGTTTTCACTTGAGAAGACATGCATTTCAGTCTCAAGTTCTACTGTAGTATTCATATCACAAACTATCAGAACTAAATTTAAAATGTGAAAGTCTTATAATGTGGATGACCAGGCAGGTTGGAGGCCCAGCATCCTGTAACTGGTTCCATCTACACCTACCACCTCCACTTCCTCAAAAATTGCCTCAGTTCCTTGGGGTCATATGGCTTATTCTCTCACCAGCTCTGTTTAAGGTCACCTGGGACCTCTGACTGTCCAAAGGGTGTTATCCTTTTAACTCCTGTCCTCCTAGACAGCACTGCTGAGCATGCTTTCTTTACTGAGATTGCCCCCGAGCTTCTGTGACATTGCACATCCTCATTTTCTTTTCTTTTTTTTTTTAGATTTTATTATTATTATTATTTTAATTTGGGGGGGGTGACATTACTCAACATGAACATATAGGTTTCATGTGTAGATTAGTAACTTACAAAATCTGTAAATAGTGCGAAGTGAAACAAGTCCAACAGAGTGCTAAGGATGATCCTCACTTTCTGTTCTTTCCTCTTAATTCCTGACCTCTTCCTGCTCCCTAAAATGGGGATATTCATCTAGTTTCTTATCTCCATATTTTTTAAAATATGTATTTTTATTGATTTCAGAGAGAACGGGAGAGGGAGAGAGAGAGATAAAAAACGTCAATGATGAGATAGAATCATTGATAGAATCATTGGTTGGCTACCTCCTGCATGCCCCACCCTAGGGATCAAGCCTGCAACCCAGGAATGTGCCATGACCCAGAATTGAACCGTGACCTCCTGGTTCCTAGGTCAACATTCAACCACTGAGCCACACCGGCTGGGTTCATTCCTCCATCTTCAGACCTTTCTTCATATCTTCTTCTCAGAATACCCAGCAAGTCACAGGAGTCCCAGGATTTGAGGCATCTAAAGCTTCAACCCAGATTCCATTTTTATCACCATGCCCATTGAGACAGCTTTTCCCTTCAAACATCTCAAACTTCACGTGTATGCTGAGAAACCCCATACTCAAAGCTCTTATGTCTGACCTGTCAATCCTGCCTATTCCAACTCTTCAATATTTTTTACTGTCCCTTTTGCTCCATTCCCACGAGCACTGCCTGAAATCAGACCCTCTTCATTTCTCCTTTATAACTAAAATAGTATTATAACTAGTCCCCCTGAATCTAGCCTTAGCCCTTCTGGTCTAGTTATCCATTGAAGACTTTCAATTTATTTTATTTTTAATAAGAATTACATGTATTTATAGTTATGAGTACACAAAACAGAGTTTATTATATTATTATTTATTTATGTATTATTTGTTTTATTATTATTATCTTACTAGGGACCCGGTGCACACAAACTTGTGCACTCAGAAGGTCCCTCAGCCCCGCCTGTGCCCTCTCACAGTCTGAGACCCCTTGGGGGATGTCCACCTGCTGGCATGCCTGGCCAGCCTGGGTGAGGGGCTGATAGCTGTTTGCAGGCTGGCCAAGCCCCCCAGTGGGAACCCTCACCCCATTGGGGTGTGGCCAGCCTGGGTGCGGGCCTGAGGGCTGTTTTCAGGCTTTCAGGCTGCCCACAGCTCCCACTGACCCAACATCCCAGCAAGCCTGGCTGGAAGCAGGTTTCTGGGGTTTATCTTCTATAATTGATACACTGTTGCTTTAAGCCCAGGCCTAGGCAGGTAATGAAGCCTCCTGTTTGCTTCAACTCGTGGCTTCTATAATTGCAACTATGTTGCCGTGAGCAGAGAGAGGCCCAACCGGCCTAAGCAGACAGTTTACTCCTGGTGCAACAGAAGCCTCCTATTTACTCTAGCTCCGTGGCTGCCGGCCTCCATCTTGGCTGGGTTAATTTGCATACAACCACTCTGATTGGCTGGTGGGCGTGACTTAGGCATCCCGTAGAAACGGTCAATTTCAATGTTACTCTTTTATTAGGTTAGATTTCATATTCTTTTTTTTTTTTTATTTCATTGCTTAAAGTATTACAACAAGTGATAGATAAGT